>WUQG02351913.1:0-18440 GCA_011317285.2 Androctonus mauritanicus | reverse complement strand
AAAATTAATTTTCCGGAGGCCCTAAATTATCGGGGGCCCCAGGCTAGTGCCTAGTTGTGCCTAATGGGTAATCCACCACTGGTACTTTATAATATTACCAAGTAATTTATTTGCCATTTTATGGAACAGAATTTTAAGATACAAAATACAATATATAGGCTAATTTGTATCATTTAATTCATTTAACTGTTAATGTGCTTGTTTTAAGCTGTTGAAATTGTAACCAATATTACTTTCATACCATAATAAATGACGTAGATATTTTTAGCTTATTTTTCGAATAAAAGTCAAGCTTATAAGATCATCATGTGATTGCTTATTTATCAGTGTATTCAATCTAATTTAGCTTCAAACATTTAAAATTAGTCGACATTCAAACTTCTAACATACTTTCTTAATATATTATGAACTAATTATTGGATTTTTATGAGATTAAATAGAATGCGATATAAATTAATCGTTTATTTTCAGCACTTTTGAAAACAGTGGAATTTCTAACCTTTGAAATTATTTGATGGATTATTTTTTTATAATATTGAACATAGAGGCTATGCTATTGAAAATGATTTCGATAACATACATGTTAATCCCGTATCTTTAATCATTCCAAAATAAATGAAACATTCGGAAAGTTGGCGATTAGTTCATTTCACAACTGCTTATTGTTATCAATACATAGAACAATGACTGCGATTACTTATCTACCAAAATCATATGTTATGATTTAGTGATTGCAAAGTACAATAGTCTCTCAGATTATTGACACTTGGAGCAATATATATCATGTTTATTATAAAAAAAATTATTTAGATTTCAGCATTTTATATTATTGTTTCTATTGATAATTTCCTAGGTTTGCTTATGCCAAAATTCGCCCATTGTTATTTAAAAGCATTCATTTTATGAAATTGAATGCTTATTAAAATGAAATATGGATTTTTCATGAATATAAAAACACAAATTTCATAATAATTCTATAATCTATAAAAATACATAATATCATGCACGTGTATGATATTTAGTATTCTCCATCGGTTAAATTGATAATGATAATGGCAATTTTAATTATAATTTATTAATTAAAATTATGAATGCCATAACAACATAACTTTAATTTGCTATTTCATTTTAAATATTTAATTGATTTATTTTTGATTTCATTTTTTAAAAATTAATTCTTCAAAAATTAATGTGGTTAATAATAGATTTTTATTATTGTTTCTAGAAGAGAAATAAAACTATGTCCATTCTTTACAAGTAGGCAGAATTATTCAAAAATTTTAAATTCTTATGATATATAATTAATAATAAAATATTCTAAATTCTTTATGCAGTATATATTGGTTGAACGATACGATTATTCATTTCCAGAAATGCCTAAACATAAATAAAAACTATTTCATATAATTCACCAATATGTCCAAGGTGGTTTTTAATGTCTTTATGATCAAAAATAAAAAAACAGGCTGTAATAATAATTTCGAAATTTTCAGACTCCTGCTATTCGGAAGTATCTCGACTTTACATCTTCAGATGATAGTGATGATAATCGTTCAACAATAGTTATCCAACATTCAGGTGTTCGTATAGCTTACATATTAAATCAAACTATATTCTGATAACTTATTTTATGAATTTTTATCTTTTAAAATACTGAATTTAACTTATCGAGATTTTTATATTATTCTGAGGAATTTATATTTTGCATTCAACAAATAAATAGTATTTTTATCCATTGTTTATAGTCTAAGCCAACAGTTAAAATTATACCTAAGACGGGATCAGATGATGATGAATATCCTGCAAAAAAGTTGGCTTTTCAAACATCATCATCGAATTCAGCAGTAAGAACAACATTTAATATACAAGCTTTATCTTCTAAGGTATCACGATTTATAATTTTAGGCAATTCTAAAAGTTTAAAAATATACATTAAATATTATTGTGATTTAATTAAATCTTTAATGATTTAAGATTGGAAAATGCAAAAAGAATGAAAAAATGGAATCTAATAAGGTAAGTTGCTATATGATTCATATTATAAAAGTAGAAGCCACTTATAAGTTTTATCATAGAAAAAAGAAAAAAAGAAAGACAAGACAAAAAAGCAGGAAAAGAAACCATTACCGAAAGGATCTAAATTAATAGTAGAATTAAGTAATTCTGAAGATGAATTTGATATAGATTTTTCTACTGGTTTTCATCGTATGTTTGATGAAAAATCTGATAATTTCACTCAAAATATTACAACACGACATGATGGAACAAATGAATTATCTATACAGACTTCTGATATTGATGTCTATGATTTATGTGGCAAAAAACGTTGAATATCATATATATTATATTTACAATAAAAATATACTTATTTTCTCATACAGTATTTATTATTAAACAGCAATATAAACCATTCGAAAAATCTGGTAAACCTTTTAATTATTAATACAGCATTAATAATGAAAAAATGTAATTTAAAAATGATTCCTTCAAATATAGAACCAGAAATAAAATACAGAATACATAAATTAACATACTGTACTGTAGTAGGATAATTGCTGAATTTTAATCTCTTACCATTAGTGATTTCAATCCCGGGATTCGGAATTAATCCTATAAATGACAGAAATTCCGGGATTAGATTTGCTTAATAAAATATCGTAAACTGTTATGTATCGTATTTTTTGCGTAATTTTCCCCGTTTTCACATATTTTTTAATACGCCGAAATATGAACATAGAAAATTAGGCAAATTTTATTATAAATCTTGTATAAAAAATACCGAATTAGTCCCACTATTATTCGAAGATTAAAAAGTTAAATAATAGGAATATAATATTTGTTTCAAAAGTTTAAATATAAAATACCTTTTATATTTTAACTTTTGAAACAAAATTCGATTATAAGACGTGATTCTTTAAAATTCCATCTTTTTATAAGCATTACATAGATTGTCGATGCACTTTCCGCTGAATCAGTTGAAGTTTATATATACAGACATATATATATATTATAAAAAATACTTCGAAATAACTCAATTTCAATACAATTTATTAAAATATTTTGAAATTAAGTAATTTTCAAATTTTTCATGAAAATGATTGTGATATTTTTTCTGAATATCTTCTTTATATACTCTTGTAATTATACTAAATGCTACGCGGGCCCAAAAGAAGAATGTCACGGGCCGCGAGTTTGGGACCGCTGTCCTGGGACAAGGCTTGATCAAGAATATCCTGTTATTCATATTATATGAAGACGTTTGCAAAGTTTCATCCTGATAAGTAAAACGGTGCAGAAATGCATTCCAAATAGGCAGAAAGAAGGCAAACATATAAGTTCAAAAGTAAAACTGATTAACTCTATTTTCTGCAAATTTCTTAATTTTAGAACTGAAGTATATTTATTTATTTATTTATTTATTTATTTTTTGTCAGCAGATGAAGCCACTTTCCATTCAGTAATAATAATAAATGGTGAGATAAAATAAACCCTTCTCTAGGTTGCCCAACCTTGCTGAGGGTCAGCCTGACGAATTGGCAGGCTGAAGAAATCAATGCAGGGTCTGGATCCTATGAATTTTTCCAAGGGACCCCTTGGACCCGAGACTCTAATGCGGTTCCAAGGGGTGGATTTGGCGGCCGGATGGCCGAGTGGTAATGCTGTCGGCGTGTCACGCAGGAGGGTCCGGGTTCCCGTCCCTGGTAACTTATGAAAAGTTTTTTCGGGATGCTGGGCTAGGCCCGGTGATCCCTGTCCTTTAGCATTTAGCCCCCGCCACGGATGTGGGCGCAGCCTGTGGTTAGAACTGGCCCCGCCCCTTAGTAATCTGCTGATTGGAAAGGGGCGTAAAATATGCAAAAAAGAATGGATTTTTAATTAATCGAATTGACGATGTTTAATTAATCGATTTACTCGTTTTTCAATTAATCGATTTACCAGAGTGGAAAGCTGAAGCATATTCACTCGGCCAATCTGGCCGACTAACCAATCATATGTTTGCACTAAATATATGCTCTGGTATTAAATTTGAGAAATTTTCAAAAAATGGAGCCAATCAACTTTGATTTCGTTCATACTTAAGTAATTTAATTGGTAAATTTATTTATTGATTAAACCAATCAATTAAAAAATCGTTTTAATTTATCGATTTTTAATTAATCGGCTTAATCAATGTTTAGTAAATCCATTTATTCGATTTTCAATTAATCGATATACTCGATTTACAATCAATCAATTACTCGATTTTCAATTAATCGATATACTCGATTTACAATCAATCAATTACTCGATTTTCAATTGATCGATATACTCGATTTACAATTAATCGATTACTTATTTCAATTAATCGATTACTAATCTCGATTAATCGATTACTCGATTTACAATTAACCGATCACTGGTTTCAATTAATCGATTATTGATTTCGATTAATCGATTACTCGATTTACAATTAATCGATTACTCGATTTACGATTAATCGATTACTCGATTTCCAATTAATCGATTATTCATTTCCAATTAATCGATTATTCAATTTCAATTAATCGATTACTCGATTTTTTATTTAATCGATTTACGATTATTATTTCATCGATTAATTGAGTTTTAATCGATTTTAAATTTTAAATTATTTTTTCCAATTTCCACTCAAGTAGAGTACTAAATGAAACACAAAATAAGCCCTGGTGGCCGGATGCCCGTGTGATAACGGGTTAGCGTGCCATGCAGGTGGAATCCGGCTTCGAGTCCTAGGTTTGGCAGCTCACAAAAAGTTTTTCGGGGTAGTGAGTCTGGACCAGAGATCCCATCCTTTTATTTGGTGTGCTGTAAAACAAATTTCCCTGCGTCCGTGTGCCCTGAAGTAAAAAAGTTTGCCAGACACTGGTTTAACCGAACAACCTTGTTCGATTAACCAAATAGTTCGGATAATCGACGCTATACCGGTATCATCTCTCGTTTAACTCTGTATCATTTAACATCGTTTCGCTATCGTGTTTAAGGATGGAGAGGGCATTTGGCCCTCTCCACCCTTAAGCATCTGGTGTGGAATTGTCCCCATCTCTTAGTAATCTCATTGACTGGAAAGAGGCGTAAAAATAGCAAAAAACAAGCCTTTTCGCAAGTTTTACCCTTTGTACAGGGGTCAGTCGGATTATGGCGAACAGCGATTTACGAGCTGGATTCATATTTCCATGAAATGGCACCGGAGAATCGGATCGGTGTCCTCCAGAATGGAAAGCTGAAGTGTTTGCATGCGTCCAATCCATTCGACATTCGATTTAATCCATTCTAATTAATCGATTTCATCGATAGATAAATGATAAATTTTATGTCTTCTATATATACTCGAAATAACACAGTTATTCTAAACAGAAGAAAAAACAGTTATTCTATGAATACTGCTTAGGCTATTATGTATTCTTTCATTTGCAGTTTTATCGTTTAATTTAAGTTAATACGGGTTCATAACTTTTGAATAACGTCTACGATTTTCCTACGCAGCGAAATTGGTAACGTGTTGCGAAATTTTTATCTTGATCCTGAATTTTGCGATTTATAGCAGAATTTGTGTTTTGTCATAGAATTTTTATTATAACAGAAGAAATTAGCAATTATTAAAAACAATCTTTAATCAAAAAAAATGATTTCATATTATTTTTTGATGAACATTAGATTTTACTTTCATGGATAGAATTTTATTTTAAAAATAGTTTAACGTTTATTTAAACCTTATAATCTTGGTTTAAATAATCATTTTCTTCATATACTGAGAGATTGAAAGTCCTGAGTTTGATCATATATTTTTTGCATTTTTACAATATATGTTACAGTGGAGAGTGATTATCCGAACATCAATTATATGAACCATTGCCTCCCAAAAAAGTTACGATATCTTGTTTTAGTGCTCTGGTTGTACTGAAATATTATTTCTATCGTTAATGCATTCGATTCTAATTATTTATTCTAAGATATATCCAATAAATGGTACAAATCATTTCTTAAATTAATTATTTTTCATAATATTTCGCATTTTAAAAAACATAGTAAAATCTTGCGTACAATAAATTAATTATAGGTCTAACTACATATATTTATATAAATTAGATATTCTCATATATGCTTGATTATCCAAACTATTTGGTTAACCCAGTGTCTGCCAAACTGTGTGCCGCGAAAGATCTAAAAATATTTAATATAGGGCGTTTCTCTGTCATAAAATTCAGTTCATCTACGAATCTACGTGATAATAAAAATCGCAAAATACCACGACACAAATCTGACATTAACGGTAGAAAATTTAATAGACTTGAGAAATAACCCTGTGTGCAAAGCTTCACATTCTGAACTAGAATTGTTCGCATTTTGGATTTCGGTTGGAGTCAATATCCTCGATTAGCTACTACAGCCATTAAATCCTTTTGCCGTTTGGATCGTCGTATCTTTGCAAATTAGTTTTCTCGGCTCTCATGAAAATGAAATAAAAAAAAGGGAATGATTACTGATGGTAAATGAAAAGTTACATGATGTTCATCTAATTTAGAGCCTCGTCTTGATATAATTATTTCTCAAAATCAATCGCATGCTTCTCATTAATAAAATTATTATTTATATTACCTATTTATTAATTTCGGTAAAATAATAATATTTTATTATTGCTACCTATAATAATACTTTGATTCGTATTAATAAAATAAACTTTTTTTAGATTTTTATTTGGTGTGCTGCAAAACAAATTTCCCTGCGTCAGTGTACCCTGAAGTAAAAAAGTTTGCCAGACACTGGTTTAACCGAACAACCTTGTTCGATTAACCAAATAGTTCGCATAATCGATGCTATACCGGTATCATCTCTCGTTTAACTCTGTATCATTTAACATCGTTTCGCTATTACATCGTGAGCAAAACTAAATGAATTAATTAAAAAATTAAAGTTTTTAAGTCAGCGGAATGGAATAAAGTTCTGTTTTCTTACATTTCCTGCATAACAGAAAACGGGTTGGAAATCTATAATTTAGTTGTAGAAATCCAGGCAATCATATTTCATATGAGCTTATGATTAAGTTCACAAATATTGTTTAAGAACACAGTATTAAGTTATATTGCAATAGGCTAAACGATCAGATTCACCGCGTGGAAACGGTTCGACTTTTTATACAGAGAAACAAGAATCTTTCTCTGGAATCTTTCAAGAAACCCTCAAATAATTTTTTAAGGTGGTAAAACCCACCTTAAAAAATTATTTGAGGGTTTGAGTCAGGTTTATCTATCTATTTTCTCTACATTCCAGCGGGCCTCGTCGGCCTCATAATCGATCGGTGATGTATGATAGTTCCTATCATACATCACCGATCACAGTTCTCAATCATTCGCAATGTTATTAGAGAATGATTGAGAACTGACGTTAAGAAAAATTAATCACGGACATAATATCTATGAATTCTAAGGCATTTTTTATTAGAAAATAATTTTCTTTCCCATAAATTATGAAATATAACTACTGTGTAACATTTTCCAATTAAAATTTACATTTAAATTATACTTTTCATTCATATCATTTCATTATTGAACAATGTAATAATGACTAGATGACGAAAATTACTAAATAATATCAATTCTAATATCAGAAAGAAGGCACTCTAGGAATACAATCCTGACTTATAACATTAGGCTTATGAGTTTTCTGATTTTCGGTTAACGTTGCAATTTTCGGAATCTAACCCGACGTTAAACGAGGATCCACCGTACAATATTTTGGATTATTTCTTTGTTTGTGTTCAGTAATCGCATAAATGGTAAAAGATACAAATTGCCTATTCTGCAAAGTTCTAATAATCTGATGGGCTATCCATTGACTTTTTAGAATAAACTTTCTTAAAAAACTGAATAATCCAAAAATCCACAAAGTTTAATAATTTAGTCAACAGATAGTGCTACGTGTCATCTGAGAAAGCAAACCTTCCAGGCTGAATACTTTTAACATAGCGCCTGTATCGACTAAATTGTTAAATTCTCTAAATATTTTGAATTATTAGATATTATTTTAACAATAATTACGCTAAAAAATCATTGAATGGATCAGTTATTTAATTTAAATAAAAAGAAAAATCGGCGCCGAATTTGCGGTTGTAACTTTTGCAGTTTAGGAGGTTACTTCACATATTATACAAACAAACAAACATACAATCCAAAATATATAAGATATATATATTGTAAACAATTAATTGGAATCAACACTTTGGTTTTTGTTATTGTTTCTTTATCTTCTCGCGACATTGACACATGATTAATAAAACGAAGCTGCAATATTGTTGGTAATAATTTTACTTTTTTGAACGAGATTTTACTTTTTTTGCTTAGCTTGCTGCGCTGTTTGGCTTGAAAAATTTTCAAGCTAATGGTTTGAATTTTCTTAACAAAAATTTTGCTCTTTTCTATTTCATTTTGGTATTTTTAAAATAATTTATATCATATCAGAATTAATCATGAACATGGGGTCACTAGGATTTTAAATAATACTGTAGAATCCTGACTCTCATTTAACTGAAGTTGCCTATCATCCCAGGTGAATGACAATTAATTTCATGTTAATTTTTTTAAATTTTTGTAATAAAATAGTTATAAATAAAATTTAAAATGATTTAAAGTATACAATAAAGCAGTATTAAATTTTATTTATAACTGTGTAATTACAAAAATTAAAAATAATTAACACAGATAAATGACAATCCAATTTTAAATTTTACGATAAAAGTTTTTATATTGAATAATTATTGTCTAACCTATGGTCTAACCTGAAAATACAGTTTATATCTTTACGTTAATACATTCAAATCCAGTTTATTTGATGATAACTTACCAAACCTTTCATTTTTCCGAAGTTTCCTCGGTCCGCACTATTTCGAATAATCGAAAGTCTACTGTATACTAGAATTATTTTCTTGCTTGTATATCTCCTTATTATAATTTTTTTCTTAAATTAATGCTAGTATCGTTCCCTTGTAAAAAGATGATTTATCTATACTTCTGTCAATCTGACTTTTATATTACAGTATTATTTTTTTTTTATCACATTTTGTAACGACCGAAATGCAAAATAAATGTCTCAACTGATTATTGTTATTTATATAATTGTTATCCCAAATGACCACACTTAAGTCATCTATTGTATGTATAGTATTGTACTTCATGAAATTTTGTACATGCATTAGAATTAAATTCGAAATTTTCTAAATTTAATTACAGATAAATTCAACATTGTGAATGAAAAAAATCTGTTGTTTATTTTATCTATAAATATAAATAATTGTCTTCCTCCATGTTATCTATCCGAAATGAATGACTAAATTTATAATCATTTTTAATAGATTCATGAATTCATTATTTTTAATGTTTCCAAGTTAATTTTTATCTAATGCAGTTTTTTAAAACTATATTATCACTGCTGCTAGGACATATTTGGTAAAGTTTGTTTATTAAATTTTCTATAACTTAATTTCATCGTTTTACTTTAATTAAAAAGAAAATTAGCGAGATTAATAAACTGAAAAGATGATTAAAATGATCTGTTAGAATAATCTAAAAGTGGCCAAAATATTTCAGAAATCTTTCAAAACATAATCAAAAATCTTACAGAAAATATATTTGTTATTTATAAACTAGAAATCACATTCAAATAAATTTTGAATAATTTATTTCAAATCACGAATTAATGTTTCTGGCGCAAATCATATATTTTCACGTTAAGATCAGAAGGTTTTTCCTTTGTGTGTGGTGGAGATGCATGAGTCTTATCCATTTTATCTGCTCTTATTATAATTTTCTGTTCGATTATTAATCCGCCACCACTACAACCTTCACTGTTTCTGCTAATTCGTTCGTCATCTTCACTGGATATTTCACTTATGTTATATCTTTCACTAATGGGTGAATTTGCTGAAGTAGGCCTACGTGCTGAAGTTACAGAAAACTCAATATCTGAAGCATCATCAGTATCACTAATTTCTATTGTATATTGATTTGAAGGTCTCGATTTGTATCGTTTTGGTTTTCGTTGACAGATAATTTCTTCCTGTAAATGAATAAACAAACAATATTTAAATTATCTTTTTCTTTCTGATTTATAATACAATATAATTTATAACAATGAATATGCTAATTATAACTTACCTCAGCAGATTTACATTCGGTAGCCATGCGATTTTTAAGAATAGATTTATTTCGGATATTTTCAGTCACTTCCGTTTGATATTGCTGAATTTTGAATAATAGAATGCTATGTAAAATACCATAAATGATATGATAATCTAGCAAATTTTCTAATAATTGATCATCTAGCAATGAGACATTTTAATATCAAATACATTGTATGTTTGTCAAGTAATAGCCAAAATATATATTAAATAATTCTAAATTATGCATCTATTTGTAAATCTATCCATTAATTACACTGGACGACATTAATCATATTAATCTATCGATTGCACTAGATGACATAGCTGGGAATTTCTTGAAAATATCTAATTACAGTAAGACCACGCTTAAGGCTACTCCATTTATCGCTGTTTCGATATAACCGCGTTTTTTTTCGAATTTTATATTTTTATTTTTTATATTAATAGACAGTCAAAGCACTGGAGAGCCCCTTACTATTCAAGGAGAACACAAAGGGTCTATTTTTATTGATTCACTTTTGCTTGGTTTTTTCAAACCGTTATATTTATATAAATTCGAAATTGCACGAATTTGTTGCTTGAAAAGAACTTGCAATAGATTTTTCTCAAAAAAAGTTTAGCTACTATTACGGAAATTATGGATCAGTTTATAAAAAAATAATCCAAATTTTGATAGAAGTTCAAAGGCAAGACGAAATGTCTTGGATACAATGGCTTGCTATCGACAATTGTTTGCTAAACGAAAGAGGAAAAGGCAAACGACATTAGACGACTTCTTAACGAAAAAACAAAAAGTGTCAAATGAAGAACTTTCCTCATCAGCAACATAAATTTTTTACGCGAATATTTTTGATTTTCATGAATGATTTATGAATACAATTCGATATTAGCAATAAAAATATATATAATTAGTGTAATGTAATAGTAATAATACATGTTACAAAATAAAAAAAAAAGGTACGTGTATTTTTTAATTCACTGTCTTATTTCACCTATCCCCATTATTTACGTGTTAAGATGATTTCGTTTAACGCTGTTTCATTTAGCGCTTGGATTTTTTAACATGTATCCCCGCGTTAAACAGTGTCCTACTATATATAGAACACAAAATCGATCTGCAGCCATTCTGGTTAAGACAAGTCGGCTAGTTAGCCGATTAATTTAGAGGGTTGAGACGCTACACAAAATAACGTATAAATCAAGATTAACAACTATACGAGTAAGTCAATAGATTTCAAAAATTCTATATTTCAAAGAATTTCTCTGAAGATTAATACTCTTTTGAAAAGATTCTGGTTAACCTGTAAAAATTCTAATAAAGTTTTAAAATGTAATAACTCAGTAAAGTCTTTGCATTTTCATTTACGATATTTATGTTTTTTCTTTTTCTTTTTTTTTTTTTTTGTTGTTTGTCAGATCATACTAAAAAATCTAATTTTGTGTACTAGTTTACAATATTAAAAAGAATTCGGTATTTTATAGCATGATTATATATTATTAATAATAGATATTCAAAAACATAATGTAACAACTGCTTAAAAATAATATATTCGTGTTAAATCGTGTTAAATCAAATTATTTGCATTTTCTTGTTAATCTTAAATTATGTGTAAATCAAGGTGTTTTTATGTGTAAATTATATTCATCATTAATTAAAGAATTATTACATGCATTAGTTTAAAGAATTTTATAAAATTGTTTCTATAAATATATTATATATATAAACTGCTTAAATTTTATCGTATATTTGTGGAAGTAGATATCTATAATGCATGATTATAATCAAAATACACTATAATTTATATCATCGAATATGATGATATATAATAAAAATAATTATAAAAGAAATTTACTTTGGACATTTTCCTAGAAGAGCATATAATCGCATAAATCTTAATCGAATTTTTAGCTTGGCCTGTGAGGCCCTTGTGCCATAAAACCGCATACCTACCTACTTTAATCGAATTTTAAAATTTCTTTTGATGAAATCATTATTAATATTTAATTTTATAAAATATCATTATCTTTCTAAAAATTATATTTATAAAATTTCATTTATTATATATATATATATGTACTGTACATTATATCAACTCTTCAAATACTATAGTTATGTTATAAATATCCAATAATTTTCAAAAAAACATTATTTAACAATTATGTACTAAATATGCATGTGATAATTCTTCAAATATTACTTTTATAGTGATTATTCGATCAGTTAACAAATTCTCAATTGCATAAAGAATAACTGCGTTCCGATGGTTATTAAATTTGTAATTTTTTGCCTACAAATTATTGAAAACCAATTTTTCGGATATGATTAACATCTTACCTCAAAATTCAAATCTTCTAACGAAAGTGTAGTTTGTATAGATAGCTGTGAAGGACTTCGATGTGTCTATAAAGAAATAATTATATAAATAATAGATAAGATTTATACCCTAACTATTCTATACAAGTATACAGTATATTAGTGTTAAAACTTACTGATGTCACAGAAACATCATCATAATCTGAGTCTATCATAGGTTGGATTCGTATATTTGGCTTAGACTATAAATGGAAATATTTCATCTTTATCAATGACTAAAATTAAAACTGTTTATGTTTTTATTATCAATATAATTAATTTTTTTTAAATATTACTGTTAAAGAAATTTATGAAAAAATAATCCAATAAAAGCATTTAAATGTTGTATAGATTTTATTTACTTTTGAATGCTTGATAATTATTGTTGTATCGTAGTCATCGTCAGATGTGGCAGAATCAGGAAATGATTTCTTCATACGATTCTAGAAAATAATGAGATAAATATTAGTATTCCTTAATTAAATATCATGAAAATAAAATAACTATAAAAGAAATTTACCTTGGACATTTGATGTCAATAAAAAAAACTGTTTTAAATTTAAAATATATATATTATCAATAGAAAATGTTATACGTTGTTAAGTTTATAATTAATGCGCAAATTTTATTTGTAGTTTTCATTTAAATATGATAAAATCAAAAGCAGAAATTCTTACGCTTATATATGATTTTAAATAAAATGATTGAATTTTTCACTAATAATTGACATAGCTATTTTTCACTTCATTTATTCACATGACAAATATTATTGTAACAATATATTGTAGATAAAATTAATTGTTAACTATTACATTTTTTAAGTAAAAAATACAAAATAATTTTTCATTGCTTTTTAATTAATGCCATATTTATACGATTTATAAAACAACCGTATATAATCATTTTGTCTATATAAACGGATACTTATATACACACAATACAGTAAAGTCTGTTCACACATTTTGTACATAAAGTAGCTAGCTGGTTTTTTTAATGCTAACTTTCAATTATTCATCGACTATCAATTGATATGTCAATATAGGCCTACATCCTGGCCCATCTCTGTAGGGGTCAGTCAGCTGGATTATAAACGGCGGAGATCGACGGCTGGATCTGGATCATTAACTGAAAAGCGGTGTAAAACGAAAAATAAATAAGGGCCTTAATCACTCATATAAATTGTGGGATGTAGATCCGGATTCGATTTATGTTCTCGGTGGAAAGCCGAAGAATTTCAAAGTGGCCAATCAAATCAACGTAGTTGGTTGGTGAGCTTTAGTTGATTTATTTCGATGAATCCATATAACGCATTGCATGTATCCATTTCAGATGAAGCATGAATGGAAAGTGGGTATACAATATCTTCAAATAGTTTTGATTTAATATTATGTTGAAACTGTCTATTCAATCTGTAAGAACCATGTATTATTGTAATAACTAATATTTCCATAACTTATTTTAAAATCTAATAACAGCAAGAAATTAAAAATTCAAAAAATCCAATAGCAGCAAGAAATTCACTTCATCAAAATACAATATTTTATGTATGTGTCAATAACTTTTATATGCTAAGAACTACTTGATTTTACATTGACTAAATTTATTAAGTGTAACTTGATGTCAACCACTTTTAAGATCGTTTTTAATAAAATATATAAGTTACAGGTAAACATTCAAAAATCCGGCAACCTCGGGACCTGAGGAGTGGCGGATTTTTAAATATGCCTTATAATTGAAGGTTTATATATGCTGTATATATTTAATAGAAAATTACTATATTTACAGTCTTTTAAAGGAAAACAAATAGACACTAAGTAAAAAGAAAATGAAATTTTATTGTTCGCCAACTAAATAAAATACAGTACAGATGGTTCTACAGAATTTTAATTCAATTTTAACACATGTAAAACTAAACAAAACAGATCCTCAGAATTTTAATTGAAAAAAGTGCGGGGAAATTTGAAACTACGCTCCTGAAATTCATGCCGGAATACTGAAGAATCCGGATTTTCGATTGCCAGATTTTTGACTGTCAACCTGTACCAGAAGACGAAATTATCCGCATTTAATGTATAGTAACGGAGTTATATTTTTTATTTTCCAGTTACATTCTTGAATTTTCGAATAACAAAGTTTAACATGAGAAAATAATTAATAAAAAAAATTTATTTGTAAAAATTTATTTTTACAAATTTTTACATAATGGGTATTAAATACATCTATAAGTAGAAAAAAATATATTAAATATTGATTAATTTCATTGTAAACAATTTCATATAGTCTATATATAATTATAAACAAATTTTATTATTTTCTTATAATAAATTTTTAATAAAATTGAAATTTAGAAGAAATTCGATTTTTTTTTAATTCGTAACAAAGGATTTTTTAATTTTAATATAATGAAGAGATATTGTTTCTAAACAATTTGTAAAAAAATTGCGTTATTTAAAATTAAATAAATTAAAATAAATTTTATAATAATTTGGCGATAGATGGAGGTAGTATCGAATTCTTTCCGTTAGAAAAATAATACACTTTCATTCGAGAAAACAAAGTTGAAGCACGCGCTGCGCAAGAGGATGCGCAGAAAAAAATATTAATGACGGATTTAATTTGTAAGGAAAATGTAACAGTACACGTGTTTTGCAGTTATCACGTATACCCGGTAGCTTTCGAGAAAAATGCCTGGTCCATAGAAACATAGGCACCCTTTATATATAAAATATTCCATAAACAAATTTATCTTCATCTAGTATCGAATTATTAACAACCAACTACATATTTGAAATTTTGATATTTTGAACTATATTTTATCAGTATTTAAAATATTGATATCATCGTCGTAACTTATTATACGTGACGATAAAATAGAGAAAATCTGATTCATATAGAAAATAAATACAATAACACGTAACGATGATCTTTGAGCTAATCCATAATCTGAGAATATTAATTAAATAATATTAAATAAGACACTTTCATTTCATTTGAAACGACATATTCTATTCCTATATTTGTGCAGAATCAAATTTCTGCACAAATCAAAACATTTTTATCGTATATTTTGATGTTTCATCGCATTACGTCTTGCTACTTTGTTCTCTATTCAATTCAACATTAAAAAATTTCTTTATTCTTATTACTGTATAAGTTTTCCTCTTTTACTTTTCTTCACCTTTGTTATTTTTCTATGTTTTATTTTTTATTTATCAAACATTTCAGGTAAATCATAAAAAAGTATTAAGCAAATATATTACTGGATCAAATCAATGTTACAATTTATCGTTCCCTATCAATGTAAAGTAATGATATTTATAAGTCAATAAACACATATTACAGCAAATATAGGGGAAAGCAGGGTAAAATGGCCACTCTAAGCTAAATTTATTTGTAATTTTTTTCCTTAGCTATTATTGAATACATATTTGATATTTTGGTAGAATATGGTATATTTAATATACTGTCAATAAAATATGTTATTTTTTTATATGTTTTGCTGTATTTTCATTAATTTTTTATTTTATTTTTACTTCTGCAAAATGTCTATTTTATCCGACTGAGTTGGGCAAAGTGGCCACTGACTTGTGAGTAAACTTTTAACTTTTTAAATGGGAGAAAAGTTCCAGTTTAATAGTGAATAAACAGCAAGGTCATTCTACGCTTGAGACCTAAATATGATCAAAGTGCAATAACGAGGACACAAAGCATTATATTTTCAATAATTTATTTTAAAAAGTTTTAAGATAAAATTTTAATCTTTTTCAATTTATTTTCATTGGCAATCTTCACACAAAAAGTCGTCGTCTTCCTCCTCGCAAAAGGCATATCCTTGTGAGCCCAAAGAAGACAGCCAGAACATCTGACCCATCCCTCATTAGTAAACATTCTGTGTCATCGCCATCACACTCTTCTTTATCAAAAACAGAACGCGTCGGTTTGGAAGAAAGAAGAATAATACAGAAGAATAGTAATATCCAATGGCCACTTTACCCTGCTCTCTCCTATATTTAAATTGCACATAAATTCCTTTATTATTTATTGTTTTCTCAGAAACGACTTCATTTATTTAAAATTTTTACCAAGAATAGTAATAAATAGTCCGTAATAGCCATACTAGATTACAGTATTTATTTTACAGTTTATATAACATAATTCATATAAAAGAAATAAATAAGAATAAAATTACTGTCTCATCTTAAAATTAAACAATATATTATTTTGATATTGTTATTACTAAATTTTGAATTATAACTGTACTATATTACTATACTATATTTCTCACTATACTACTATATGATTATGAGTGGTATATTTATTGATTATGAATGCTATATTTCTCATAATAGAGAAAGAAAACAAATGTCAGTAAACTCTACAGCCACGAGTAAAGAGTGAATGACATCAATCCTGAATAGAAACAAAACATCCAGCATCCGGAAATAGAAATTTATATAGTTTAACATGAAATAGGTTATAGATCAATTAAACTAATGCTTATAATTATCTAAATTAAATTGTTCATTTTTTATATTAAACGTTTTCAAGTTCTTATAAACAAAATTATTTACATTGCGATGAATATCATAAAATAAAAAAATATTATTTTTGTTAAATAATATTACAGAAATATATAAATCTGGTTTTGTAAATCACTAGGCTATATATAGTACGGTTATTATGAATTTAAGAAGGAAGATGTGTGTATTTTAAAGCTAAATTTATCACTAAACAATTTTCCGGTATGAAAAAAGTAATATACTATATATGCTTTCCGACTTTATCTTTTTAATTTTTAAATTTTGAAAATTTCAAAAAGTAATCTTATATTTTTTAAAATGTTTATCTTTAATTACTTAGGGTAGAGATTTTCAATCTTTTCATAAATGGGTACCACCAAAATCAAAATTAAAAAGTTTCAATACCATTAACAAAAATATGCTTTGTATACAAAAATAGGAAGTCAAGATTATACACGTACGACTCACTAGTCACGTCTCGCGTATCACTGATTGAGACCGCTGACAAGATTTTATCCTCAACTGTGACAAAAAACATCTTTACGGGAGTTTCAGCAAAATTAATTATAATTCCAAGTTGCATCATATATATATTTAGTCGTAATTTATAGATGTAAGAATTTCTATTATTGCTTTTTATACTTTTACTGCGTATTTCCTAATAATTATTTCTACAAAATTTTATGATTAAATTATTTAATAATTGTATCATTCCAATTTCAGAACATAGCCTATTAAATTAATAACCAATGAAATAAATTTGATAATTTAAAATAAAAACAATAAAAATTAAAAAAAATTATAATACTGTATAGCCATTTTTTTATTATAATAATAGTCTAATAAGTTAAAGGATTTGAAAGACAAGATTTCGGAAAGAAGGAAAGTTATATTTAAATTAAACTAGTTTTCTTTTTTTCTAAATATTTTATGCAATATTTAGAATATAATAACGCCTTCATAACTTCGATTTTTATCTTTTATTCTTCGATATTGAATGTATTAGAAAATATTTAACAATATAAATATATTTTTTCAATAACAATAATAATAAATAAATAAATAATTTTTAATTATTTATTTATTATTAATTAATTTACTCTTAATTAATAATTCACTCTTAATTAATAATTAATTTTTCTGTATAAGTATTTTTATTATTGTATTTAGTATATTGTATCTTAAAATATTCATGAAAAAGTTAAGAATTCTTGATAGTAAAATCTGTTTTTCCAAATTTTATTATTAAAATATTCGGAATGAAATAGTCTATATTTTGTTAATGTTTATATATAGAGGTAGTGATGTAAATGTGGAAACCTGCTGGTAAAGTGGAAACATCGACTATAGGGCTTTGTAGGTGCTGTAGCCTAGCAGAAATCACGGGAACCTGTTC
>WUQG02351802.1:0-18440 GCA_011317285.2 Androctonus mauritanicus | reverse complement strand
TTTTCGATGTTTATCCGGATAATACTGACATTATCCACCCGCTCTTGGATAATGTCACATTCAAAGTTTGAAGAAATAATTGTCCAAGCGCAAATTTTGTTTATTGGTCTGGTGGTTGTGTATCTGTGTAGTCAATCCAGATTAAGCGAGAGAAGATACATACAGTAGATCCGAGAATTTAGGCGAGGAGGCAATATATATGGGCCGATCAAAAAGTCGCCAAGAATTCAGGCCTAAACATTAATGCAGTTCTGATGCTGAAATCCACGAAGATATCGCAATCGAAGATTTCCCCCAACCCACACATAGCTATTGTGGTTAGTTAAGCATCATTCCCGTGTAAACATGCCTCGTCTGTGAACAAAACTGTTCCCAGAAAATCAGTGTCTTCGGCAGTCTTTCAACATAACGGAGATGGGCACAATTCGGCCGACACGGATTGATTCAAGTCAAACTGCTAACGCGCGAAGCTCAAAATCTACTCCCCAGAGAGGGCACATTGTCAGGACAAAAAGTGTTTGTCTTGACTCTTTCTATCACTCCCTGAAGATTGGCGGTAGAAGTTTTGATCATCTGTATTATAATTTCTTATAAGTTAAATTTTATTCTTTTATTATTTTTGTATTTCAGTCCAAAAATTTTCATTTTATTGCAATGCGTATTCGAAATATTAAAATAAATTTTGGGATTAGATTTAATCAGATTTCCTTTCGAGATTTTCTCTCTCTGAATTTGTGTGATCATATGAAAAGAATTACGGATTAGAAAATATAGACGGATTGACAAATACATTTCAGGAAGGAGCTCAATAGACTGGTTCAATATTTTCCAAAAGAAAAAAAAAAAAAGAGAGAAACGTTATCCAGAATTTTATTCTGGATCCATCAGAGAAAAAAACCCAATCAAATGATGATTCCAAAAATATTTTCCTCTAGAAAAAAATTTTTGGAAATCAGTGCTATCGCTGATATACGGAACTATTTCGAATCATCATAAAAAAATCTTTAAAGTGATAACTTAATTAATATTTTTTTCAGGGAAAAATTTAAAAATAAATGGTTTAAAATCACTTAGATGCTGCTAGATAGCCGCGAAATTAAGGAATTGAATTTGATCCTCATGGAGGATCCAGATTCAGTTCTTGATATATTTCAAGAGCTTTTTCAGGAGGAATTCCGACCAACTCAGTGAACATCCCTCTAGCTAATGGACGATCCCTCCAAGGTTTGAGAGATCCGAGATATGCATAGGAATATCCGTTGCTAAGTAATCACTGGTTGGAAAATACTATAAAATAACATAGAAAAGAAAGACCCATAAAAGCTTGGGCATTCGCCGAATAGCTACATGGAAGTTTCTATGCTTCCACTCCAGAGGACTTTGGGTTCACCGGATAGCTGCGTGCTAAAGCACTTTTTTACTACTTTGAAGGATCTCTGTTCAAATCTGGGTCCCATAATCCCAATTTTTCAGATTCGGCCGTTGAAACGCTCCTTCAACCTCCATACATGGCGCTTAATAAATCTAACATAACCTAAACTAAACAGGAAAACTTGGGTCTTATAATTTCAGAGTTTTCTCCGACGAGGTTCAAACTCATCTCATTGAACTCCATCCTCCATTTCTTAGTAATAACAAATGGAAAGTGGTTTGAAACTCTACAAAAAAGAAGAGGATATGGGTAGCCCATAGTGAGCATTGAAGTGGACCCACCGCTTAATATCCAACAGGGTGGAGAGCGGCGTTCAATAAGAAAAATTCTCTCTGCAAATTCTGTTACGTATAATCTTAAATAATTTAACGTTTAATTTAATCTAATAACTATAAATATATCATTCTTGTTATTACTTTATAAATAATGTAATAAATGTTATATTGTAAATATAAATTTAAATAAATATAAATATAAAAAATATAATCTTAAATACCGATATCACTCATTTCTTCCGGCATTGAGTTCTTTCTATAAATGATTCTATCGATCTTCAATTTGTTATCATTTCTAAGTTTTGCTCCATTTTCCTCTAATAAGATATTATATTTTTTTCTATAGGATTTATTAATATCGCTTTCCACCCAAAAATACTGTGCTGTGTTGGGACATTTAAAAACTCACTACAAACCTTCACAGCCATGGCGGAATTATCGTGTAGTGAAAGATGGAGATCAACGAGATATGGCTGAATTCCCTAAAAATTCTGGACATATGGAAACTGATTTTTATTTCTATTGCTGAAACAATTATTATTTAAAAAATGTATAACAATTTCTTTATGTAAATTCTGAATTATAAGTTAAAAATATTCAAAGATATTTAGCGAGTTCGATACTGTTTTGCTATATGACAATTAAAAAATTATTTTATATCTCGCAATAGGTAGATAGCAAAATAATATTTTACAATAACAATTAAGTTGTAAAAAATAACTTTCCATTGATGGATATAAAGGTTTAATATTGTTGTATGGATATTAAAAAAATAATATTATAATTAAAAGAATATATGAGTGAATCGGGATATGATGGTAATCGAGGGAAGTAGTCTATTTTTCTTTAGTTTGTTAATGTTTCAACAGATGATCATCAAAACTCGTTTACCATTTCCTCCCATAAGCCCACCGAAGAAAAAAATATGGCTACTCTCATAGAATCACTTTTATCATCTTTGCAATTAAAAAACTTCAGATAAATGTTAAAATTTTCGACTAAAAATGATTACAGTCACCTTTTAAAGTAAATACTGTTGATAGCAATGAGATGGGCCTAAAAAAACTGATACAATATATAAAACATAATATAAAAAATATTTTGTTTATGACATCAATTTCATTTAGCTATTAAGTCAAGTGAATAAAAAGTTGCATTTGGCCCCGATCCACGGAAAAGATGCTACTTTTGTTTCGGGGCTGGATGCCCAGTCAAGATTTTTGCTTAAACATATTTTCATTAAAGAAAAATCCCAAGAATATACTTCAGGATTTTGAATCGAATCACTGAAGCCAGGAAAGATTGAGACTTCATACGGAATATGTGAGTACAGGAATTGCTTCAAAGCTTCAAAGTAATATGGAATTCCATACAGGAACATTTAATGTGGAATATCTATGTTAAATCACATTTATTCGGAATAATTAATCTATATTTTAATATAAACTTAACCAATATAATGTAAAAACTTTATAAAATCATCCTGGCATCTTATCCCGCGTATTGGAGTATGCTTAATTGTAAACTTTTTTAAAAATTATAAATCACGATGCGATTATTATTTCATTGCTCTTCATTGTATTGTACACGCAAAACTTTATCAGTATAAATGCTTGAAATATGAAAATATAATAATGCTTGAAATATTCGAAAATATTCGAATTTGATCATAGTTTTAGGATTGGAAACAAAAAGTTGGCCATCTTTCTCACTCATTATACGTTGAAATATTGATTTGTGATTAAATATCGAAATATATACTAAATTTAAAAATCAAATATTAAGATGTAAATTTGCTGAAGAAAAATTTATTAAGGTACTATATAAAAAAGCACTTAAATATTGATTAAAATATATAATATTTATAATAAAATTTGGTTGTATTAATCTTAATTGAAATATGATGATGTAGTAGAACAGAATAAAAAAAAATAAAAAATAGATGCCAGTGTCGGTTTGCCATCAAACACTTTCCAAAGGAGCCTTTTAAAATGGATAAATATTTTATGATAGTATTTATCATTTAAAATATTTCTTATAATATTTTTATTATTTGACCTTGGATATTGTTTGCATTAATTCTTGTAAGAATATAAAAAAATTTATTATTTATAATATAAAAATTAAACTTTCAACATGCTATATTTCTCAAAAAAATAAAATAAAATAAATTTAAAAATTAAAAAAAAAAATATATTCATTTTTTTACATTTAAAAATTAACGATGTGCGTAATACTGCTTTGAATTTCTATTGTTTCATAAAAAAATTCTTATTTATACAGTATAATTAGCAAAAAATATCTTTCTACTTTTCATTTATTTCAATTTTTGTTAGTTATGTTGAGAAATAATCATCAAGGATTACCAGAATGAATATTTTAGCAGTTAATATTGATAAAAAGTAATATACTGTATTATAAATATATATATATTTCTATATAATGTCGTAATTTATGACCTAAAATTCTGTATTAGCCTAGTTTACTTGGCAAAACACGTGTAAATAATTCCCTATTGGATTGTACTGGCAAAATTATTTTTAAAAAGTGCTATTAATTTAAATCATTTATAATAATTAAAGAAGCATCACACTATAGATTATACCTTAATTCGCCTTTACTATAAAAAATAAAGTCATTAGTCACCGTGTCTACATCTCTAAATATCGAATAAATATTGTTTAAACTTATTTTTTTTTTTCCTGGAGTGCTAATAGTGACTTTGTTTTATTTTAAACGATCATCAACCACATGCCATATCAAGTGAATTAAGTGAAATATATAGGCGTGTCACTAATGTGAGAACTCAAAAACCATCGTTGTCTATCAAAAACAAGATTTTTTGTTAGATCAGGATGTAAGATTTTTCTTTGTTCCCAGCGTTTTACATCTATTAACCAGAAATGCTTTCATTTTTTTCTGGCTAATAGATGACTCGACAAAGTTATTCTAAGGAATAAAAGGTTTTACATCCTGATCTAACAAAAAATCATCTCTACTTGTTTGTGATAGACCACCGTGGCTTTTGAGTTCACTTATTGGTGAAAGTTTTATCTTCTTAAAAGAACTATTTCCAAGACTATTTCTACAGCTGTGGCTTACCACCCTGGAAGATCCGGGTTAAATCTGGGCCTCACACCACCAGTTTTTCAGGAGTCCGGGCCCGGCCCGTTGAATCCCATCCTTCAAACTATCCGGTTGACTCCATCATGGGTGTTGGCCAACCTATGAGGGACTCTATAAGTGGTTGCAGCCAGATATAGTATATCCCTCTTGTGATATGGCGGTTTAACCTACTTAACCTAGCCAAGACAGAAAAAAAGTGAAATATGGCAATACATATTCTTATTTTCACATAGTTTAAAACAATAAACTTTTGAGATATTCTTGTAATTTATCAATTAAACTTAAATTGAATTACAAAATTATAATTGCATGAACTTTGCATATCTCTTTTTAATGTTTGTATTTTTTGATATTTTCTAAATCTTCATATTTTTATTAATATATTCTTAATTTAGATTTTTCTTTCATTGCGACAATACATTTTATTAAATTTTTAAGTATTAGAGAAAAATTTAAGTTTCTTTTCTTCATTCTTTTATTGTTTTGTTACAGTAATTATTTATTACTATATTAATTTTTCTTAATATATATCTCTTTTTTGTTAAATACCTAAATATTTTACTTTAATGTAATTATATATTCATAGGTAAATTGAATTCAATTTAAATATGCAAATTTGTTATCCTGGAATATTAAAAAAATATTCTAAGATGATAAATTTTTACTAGAGAAAAAAAGTAAATGTAAATGGAGAAGTTACTAATTTGGGATATAGAATCATCTTCTTCCACACCTGGCAATATTATCAGTGAAACTCATTAGCTAATATATCCGTGACTCGTTATAATATGAGCTAATTTATAATATTGCAATATAAGTATGAGTTAATATCTTTCCAACCTCTGGTGAGGGCAGTTTGCTCCAAGCGATACATGTAAAGGTGATTATTTTTGTTTTTTTATTCATTTTTTGTAGTTATTTGTAAAGTATATCGTTATTTTTATTTTAAAGAATGTGTTACTATTAAGTTTGGTTTATTTGTTTTGCTTAGTAGAAGAAATGAAGTCGTTTTAATTCTCAAAAGACGAATTTTGATTTATGCGGCTCGATAAGAAAAGCGAAGATAGTATCAATGATAACAATATAAAATAGCGTAGAAATGTGATATATTGCATATATTTTTCATGATTAATTTTTACAGATAATAATATATTCTGGAAGTGTATAAAATTATTACGTGCTTAAAATTATAACTCAATAAATAAAAACAAAATGGCCATCATTTCACGCAATGCTAGTTAATAAACAAATGTAGTAAGTAGAATACATTATGTAATATTGTATGCACTAATATAGCATATGAAATATGCCAGATATGTATCATGAGTGTATGCATAATTTTTGCGAAAAGTAATTATTGAATTCTTGTTTTCTAATTTTTTTTTTTTAAATAAAATATAACATTTTTGCCTTTTTTTAACTGTAATGATGTTACTTTTTAAGAAAAAATATTATAATTTAAAATTTCTTAAAGGGTTTATAAAAATATGATATTTTTCTACAGAATATATAAAAATATGCTCTAAAAAAAAAGTAAAAAATATTTCACTCTTATGTATTGAACATTTACTTACAGAAATGCCTTTAGATTTTTTTTTATGAAGCAATAAAGCATTTAATAACATGATTAATAAGATCAATTTTTAATATTTGAATATTTTGATTTAATTAAAATTATTCCTAAAAAGTTCTATAAGACTGCTTACTAAGAGTTCAAAGTTCAGAAGACAAATAAGCACGTTAAGTAAGCACGGTTTTTATTCTGTATATGTTGTTATGTTTTTACAGAATAAAAACCGTGCTTACTTAACGTGCTTATTTGTCTTCTGAACTTTAAAATTATTCCTCCGTTCTTCTTCGATTTGCTTCATAAGAACTTGATAAAGAAATATTTTAATTTCGGTTTATTGTTTTATGTTATGACAAATTAGGTTCATAAAACTTTTTTTAGTAGGCCTATAAGTTATGTGAATAATAAATGAACTTCAATATAAATTATTATGCCGCCTGTATTATTTAATGTTTTAGTATGAGTTGTTTTTATATTTAATAAATTTTGCATCAGTCGTGAATCTAATTATATTTTCGTGTTAAAAAAATGCCCGTAGCGATGACGCTAAATAAAATTCGCATTGATTCTTCAAAAAAAAAAAAATCTTTAATTAATTTTAAAATTTGCATAAATTTTAAATCTATAAATTTACCTTTCGAATTTGAAGTTTGAAATACCTAAAATTAAAAAAAAGTTTTAATTTCTAATGAGAATTTATAAGTACCGTACATAAATTACGTAGACGGTATTGTTATTTTTTTTATACGGCTGCATCAAAAACGTTTTGATGATTAGTGACTCTTTTAAACAATAAATTAAGGGTTATTTTTTCTCAATTTTTTCTTCCTTGATAGAAAAACAAATTTACGTAGAAACAATATCTAATTTAAAAAAATTACTTTGCAAAACATTTACAGGCTACGATTATTACCTGAGTAATCTTGTAGATATTAACTAGATCGGTTTGGCTGTTTTCTCTTTATTCCTTAAATTAACCCGTTAACTAAAGGGAAGGATTTCGTGATGTGTAAACAACTACGTTCAAGAGAGTTTTGTGATAAATTACATCTCCGCCAAAATCGCGAATTAAGCGAAAATCGAAACGAATTAAGAGCAATCACACCCTATAATGATTGCTGTTTTTTCTTTCCTTATCTTGTAGTGGATGAGGGGCACCCCTCTCTCTCTCTCTTTCTCTCTATGTCTGCTCTGATGAACTACATCTACTCCCAAGTGGTGATGATGCTTCTAATTAAAATTTTAATTTTAATTTTAATTAGTTTCTCGTATAACGTTTTTTCTTTATTAAAGATGTATGGTTATAAATCATTTTTCTTTCTTCATTTTCTTGAATACGGAAACTACTTTTTTAATGGAATAAATAATTTGTTTGAAATATGTGAAATGTTTTATTAATCTCGGCAATCTCACAGTTATTATTATCTAAAGCATTTTCATGATAATTTTGTAAACAGTTTATTCTTTGAATAAGAACAATGAATATATCTAACCACTTTACTCTACTCTCTTTTGAAAAATTAAATTACTTATTTAAATATATTCAAATATTCTAAATACGGAAGAAGCAATTTAAACAAATATTTTCGAATTACACTTCTTAAAACTGTAAATTAAACTGTTTTATTTTCCATTAAACTTTTAAAAATTTCAATAAGAAGGATTATAAAAATTGTGACTCTAAATAAATTATACACGAAAATCTAACTTAAAGAACATTATTAAAAATTTAGTTGTAAATAGTGGCTATAAATTGCTAAATTCTATAATAATTAGAACTTATAACTAATTTTAAATTTTTATAACAAGTAGAAATACATCTGTTCCTATCAATGTTAAAACGTAATGTTAATTTATTTAACAGTTTTTCCAAAATATTATAAAAATTGCCGATAATCTTGCTTTAAAATTGCATTCAAGCACATCTTTTAATTTACAGATTTTAGGAATGAGAGATGAAATTAAGTATGATAAATTTAAGAATTCTCATTGTATGGGAGAAAAGTATGATACAACATCTAAATTTTATTACTTTTAAAAATTATTTATTTATTTATTATATTTTGGAAAATTTAATGAAATTTTCTTCATAAAAAATTGGTTTACGATCTTAAAAATTTGTAATATTAATGATCATTCTAATGTTGATAAAATTTCTTATATATAATTCTTAACATCTTTTTTGATTTTTTGATAAGTTATCTATAATATTGATAAATTTAAAGTAGTATAAATATTGATGATGTAAACTTTTTAGACTAATAAAAAGCATATTTCCAAAAAATTTCATAAAATTTCCTAATAATATAGGGTCTATATAAAAATATTTAAGCTACGTATAAATTTTTAAAAATATTTAACAACATTAATATTGTCTAAAAACATTACATGTCACTTTTAAATAATTTATATTATTATTGAAATAACGGGATTAGTAAAAATAAATTCTAAACTTCAAAACATCCTATAGAGAAATTTAAATTTTTGGGAGAACTTAATGATAACAGTAAAATTTTATTTAACTTAATCTACTGAATTTCATAATTTAAAAAAAGTACTTTAAAGCATATAAATCAATCCTTTGTGCTGGAAATTATCATAGTATTAGCTTATCTATAAAACAAGCCTTTTAAATATAAATGCATGACTTTTAAATTATGATAAAATTATTCAAATGTAAATTAAGTAATATTTTTAGATTTTTTGGAAACTTATTATTTTTCCAAATATGCTTCCTGATGTTTCTTTCTTAATATAAATCGTAATAGTAATATTTTTATGATACGAATATCCTTGAGGATTTACCAAAATATTAATACTTGCTTGCTAAAATATAATAAAATAAATTAATATAAAAAATAAAATTTATATTCGTAACAGATATTAATATATCTGTTGCAGGAAAATGAACATAATTGGTTTAATTTCTAAAAAATGTACTAAATGATACAAGTCATAAAAAATATGTTAAATAAGGATATACCGCTAAAATTTATTAAATTAATTATAATAGACCTATATAAGATGTTGGACATAAATATGTTTTGCTTTTCCTTAATCAAGATTTTTTTCTTTTACAATTTTTTTATGCGATTTATATCGTGTTTGAGTTTTAATTTTCAGATATTAATTCAAAATTCAAGTATTCGAGATTGAAAAATTAAAATTCGGCTTTCTTTTTGGTTTATAAAAAAAACTTTTTCATTCTATAAGTAACGTCTTTCCTAATATTAATTTAATCTGTATTAATTCAACATTCTCTTCAGTTTAATTTTTAATGAGTTTTAGCACCCAGAAAAAAAAAAAAAAAAATTAGATTTCGCCTTTAAGACAGCTTGCTTACAAGTAAGTAATCATTTGCAGATAAACTGAATTCACAGCACAATTTTTTGTCCGGTGCCTAGACACTTAAAAAATGAAATTCTCATCAAATTTTAAAGTTAAAAATCATTCCATCAATTACAGAAATTTTTATTCGAAAGTCAGATTTGATATTTTTAAAATTCTTTTCAGATTTAATATAATTTTTCATTAGAAAAAAAATTTCTAAAAATAATCTTAAGAAAGAAAAATGCGGGATATATTTATATTGAACATTCAATATCTGTAAATATTATATAAACTTTTTTTTAAAAAAATATTGTTAGCTATTAATTATAATTATTTTTCTAATTAATCTAATAATTATTAAATCATAAAAAATAAATATTTTAATTATTTTTTAATTATTATTAAAAGTAATCAGAAATATATATTATAATAATCTATTATTATTGCTTAAAATATTAGATAAATAAAAAATTACGTATATTTTTTATATTTTTACCCATAAAAATCTTTATGTATATTTTTAAAAGAATTTTTATTCTATTTAAAACAAATAAAACATAAAATAGAAGTTTCAATTGATATAATAAAAGTTTTAAGTATTCGATTAAAAAATATCAGATGAACTATTTTTGTCAAACTAGTCGAAGTCACTTCCACCAACGCGAAACAATAAATCAAACCTACATCTCGTTTGGGTAATGATAATAAATTTTATAGATGAAGATTACCAAGTATCTCTCAAGTTATATTTAGTAATAAAAAAAATTTAGAAAATTCCAATTTTCTAAAATTTATATAATGCAATGCATAGTCAATGATCTGCCTACACAGTTTTTGCATAATTGGGAGAAAATCAGACAATCACAATGAATTGATTAATTAACTACTTGGAAGCATCATCGAAACTAATGGTTATCACGGTAATCATCTTTCTCTCGTTACTAATGGCTCATTCTCACGATCTGTTTTTTTATGCTCATTCGACAAACTTTCTTCATTATGTGAAAATATTGTTTATTATGAGATCTGAAAAAGTATTTTACTTAAAATAGAGTATATTTTAAGTACGGTTTATTTGAAATGTAAGTAACCACTATCATATTATTATTTATTTATCCATTAATAAATAACAGGGCTCAAGCTATGGAACTTGAGCGTTATTAGTTTTTTAATAAAACTAGGTAGATCTAGTGTAAATATTTTAATTTTGCTGTAATTTAATTCATTTTAAAGCTTAATATTACTATGGATGTTATACTGCATTGATTATTGCAAGACTGTATGGAGAAAATTGAAGTTGTATAAGATATTATTCTAATTTCTAAGATAATTTTATTTTGATTTTTGTTATAATATTAAATTCAGAAGCAATAAATTTAACAAACAATATTATAAGCGAAAATATAGATTTATATAATTATAATTACAGAAATTAGACACGATTTTAAGATAATTTCTTTATTAATGTAATTATGTATAAGAGAAATGGTTTAATATAATAATTATTTAAGGTATTGTTACTATCATAATAAGAAAACAAAACCAGAAACTTCTTTAACTGCAAACATTTCATTATAAAAACTAAAAAAATATTACTAATTGGAATTAATTTAATAGTACAAAAGATACAAATATTATAGAGAAAAATGAGTAAATTTTATAAGATAAATTGAAAGAAAAGATAGGCATGTATAAAAATTCATATTTTATATTTCAAAAATTTTTACATTTTAAAAAATTATTGGATATTGTTTTGGTTTTGCTGAATATAAATAATTTTTAAATAAACAAATTCGACGATTTGTATTTGTAACTTTAGATTTTAAACCTTATATAATTAAATTTATCCTACTTATAATATATTATGATTATATTCATGATAGATACTAGTATAGTATTCCCAAAATTATTCTGTATAACATAACATTCAAATAAATTAAAGATGTTATACAGAAAGTTATGAAACTGTTATACTTGAATTATCTACAGTATATATCGAAAGATTCTTTTGGAATATATATCAGAAAAATAGTTCGTAAATTTTTCCGAATCGTAGATTTTCGAATACATTAATAATTTTAAAACTTATTAGACCCATTCGAATTTACTTTGAGCTCTACTTATATAAATTGCATATACAATATATTCAAATTATTTGATTAAATTTTACCGAATTTTATTTTGAATATACAATAAAAAATATTAGGTTTCAAAGTATTTTTCGATAATCCACTTTTAATCTATTATACTCGTAATCTTTTGCTTCTCAATTAATTTCATATGTTCATGCTAAAATGAAACAGGATTACAGTGTTAATATGTTATTTTCATTGTAGCTTTAGTATTGAAATAGCACAAATTTTTATTTTCCTGGAATTCAGATGACTTTGAGATTTATTCTTGATTCAGATTCTATGAGATATGTAACAACATTTTTTTTATAAAGTATTAATCGTGGTTTATTTTTCGTTACAAATTTTTTTGACTGGATTAATAATGAAAAAAAATTGTTCAAATATATAACTGTTTCGTAATCCAGGACTTATTACTTCCAGTTTGAGAGGCATTACTTTAAAATACTGGGATTTTGAGATTTATTAATTTTCTATAATTATTCTCAGTGTAGCCTATTATAAATTAGGAACGTAAACAATTTCTTTATATAGTTATTTTTAGAGCAATTTTATAGATAATATCAATAAAATCAATTTTATGTATTAATGTACTACAAAGAGAAATTTTTTTATAAATAGTAATTCATTTTATTTCTATTTGTAATTAGATAAACAGTATTGTATATTGCGAAAATAGCTTAAGAAACTTATTAATTCTTAATATAGAATATTAAGCTTAAATCATGTTTTCATTCAACATAATAATATACAGTAATTGTTTATATTATCATTATCAGCAATGATATTATCAACAATTATAGTTAATAAAGATAAAAATAAAGTTAACAGAAGTGCTGATATTTATTTAAACTTCATTCAACTATATAAGTTTTCTGTACGAATTTATCAAATATTTTCTTCCTGATTAAAAATTCTAAGCATGATATTAATATATGAAATTTTATATATTTTATTATTTTAAAGACTAATCAAAATGGAATTAATTAATCCAGTAATATTGCTTTCCTGATCAAAATTAATTTAAATTTAATAACATATAATAAATATTTACTGATTTTACAGTACGTTAAAAAATTTATGTTTTTGATACCGTATCATTTTTGTATAGGTGGAAATGTTATTTTATAAAGTTGTTTTTGTTTAATTAAGCTATTATTTTAAATGATCTTTTATTATTATCATCATTAAGCTGTAATCTGAATTAATGTTTCAGATAACGTTTTCGTTTTAAAACAGTCAAAAATAAAATAATTTAAAAGTAAATTTTATTGTAATTAAAACTTAAATATATATAGTATTATGTTAAAATTGCTGTAAAGTGATATAGAAAAACAAAGATTTTATATAAACCTAAGAAAATAATTAAAATAACTATAGTTTATAAATAATTTGAATGTTATAAAGTTAAAATTCATTTCAAATATTTTAGTTTACAATTTACAAAAACGCACAACTTTTTTGATTTTATTAGAGATATTTTTCGTTATCAATGACAACAGTTTTTGACGTTAATTTTAATATATAGACTATATATTAGACTTATGCTTATCAGCCATGAAAAATTAATGTTTACAATAAAAATTGCAAAATGGATAATTATGTATAGTTTTTTCATGTTGACACATTGAATATTCTATAAAAAAAACTCTGAAAATTCATATTTTTTTATATTTACTTGAAATCTTTTTAATGAAAATTACAATCGAGGAATTAATTTTGAATTATATATATTTTTTAATTTGAAAACTGAATAAATTTCTTGAAAAGCTTTTTGAATTCTAAAAGAATCCTGAGAAATTACTGTAATTTCAATCCAATTATTTTAAATTACTGTTAGCTGAAGATTTCTGTTTAATTTAATTCTTTTAAATTTTATTCTATCAAAATTTTGCCTATAGAAATTTATAAAGTAAATTTTAAAATATTATTTACTTTATATAGTATGAAAAATATCGCAAAAAATTTAAGCATGTTCAATATTTATGTTAATATTATACTTATAATATGATTGAGAATAATACTGTATTTAGCAAAATAAAAACAAAATTTGGATGATAATATGATAACTAATGGGTTCAAAAGAATTCTAAAAATTATCTATAATAATTGAATACACGAAAGCTATTTATAAAATTCAAACATTAGCCTACATTTCAAAGAAAATATGAAATTTAAACTGTGTTATAATATTTTATATTATGAAATTTGTGATATTACAACTGTTTCAGTTGTAAAAACGGATAAAACTTAAAATAAAAAGAAATTCTTAGAATTTGGAGAAATAAAATTAACGAATAATGATAAACTGTGTTATTTTAATATAATATGAAAATATATCACATTAAAACAAAAAGTTATTAATGAATAAAATTCTCAATTTAATAATGAATCAATTTTAATTTTATTTTTCTATTGGAAAAAGATTTATAAAATAAATCTAATATTTAACAATAATAATAAAATGATATTAACATCCAATACTTTTCTTTGGAATATAAAATTATATTAAAATATAAATATTAGAAATTAAATTGATATTGATTATTAAACGGTAATTATAAAATTTAAATAAAATAAAATTTGACAAATTTTGTACACCTTTCGACTGGAGAAATGACTTTATTTATGTTAAGAAATTTAAAATTTTTTTCCAATAACTGTAATATTCTTATTTGGCATATTTGTTTTCTTTTATCTTCGATATTACATTCTTAATCTTACTTTGTATCCTGAGAAAAATTATTGAACATAAGTCGATGTTTTGTTTTTTTACAATAACTGCCATTTCTTCAAACAATAGCTTTTTTTATCTGAAATATGTTAAACTATTAATATTATTCATTTTCCAACCATTTTGAGATGAAAAATTATTCTAAATGAGGAATGGAACTTCAGGTCGAATTCCATTCTTAATTCCGACAAGTTCGTCACCTGTTATGGAATCTTAACAGATTTGTTGCCTCGTATTTTTTTGCTCAGATTTAGTTGCTTTGCATCTTAAATAATTTTAACTCATATTCCATTATTTGCTCATAAATTTGATTCGCATAAAAATAAATGCATCGTAGAATACAAATAGTAACATTTAGAAATTTTCAAAGTAATTATATTAATAATTATCTTGTATGATTAAATACTGTTTAGCAATATAAATATAACAATATTTATAGCTGCTTATTTTTAATCAATATTATCTAAATACAGAATAAGTATCATTTATTCATAAAAGGCATTCTAAAAATTAAGCTTTAAATTATAGGAAGTAAATTGCATTTCTGAACATTCAAAATAAAAATTTTATTTATGTAAATCTAGATATTTGGTTTTTTTTTTGGTCAAAATTTTTACCAAAATAGATTTAAATTTTATTATTTTTATAATTTTTTTCCATTAAAAATTTCTAAATTTTGACGTTATATTGAAAATATCAACAGATAATTTTAGAATCAATTTTATACACGGTTGTATAAGACAAGAACTGCCATCTGACGAGAAAAGTTAAACTATAAAAATATGTTAATCCAAGAGAAAATTTTTTTGTTGATATGACATACTAATATGGCGAACTATTGAATAACAATGATACGGGTAATAAGAAGCATTAATAATATTAATTATCACATTGACAAAAACTTCTAGAAAAAATAGAATGACTGTATTAAAAATAAAAACATTGTTTCATTTATATAAATTATTTTTAAGAGAATACATTATTACTTCCTCTCTATAGAACAGAGTTATCATTCATATGAGGTAATCTGGTTCCAAATTTTGCCAATAGAAATGATGGATAATTTCCTCCTTCTTAGTATGTATTCTATTTTTGAACAAGATATTATTTTCAATTTAAATGAAGTGCAATAGTGTCTTATTTTATAAAAAAATTTCACATATATATTCTCTATATACTACCTTTATTTTTATGTAACTTTTTTCAAAGGAAGAATATTTCCTTTCCTGGTCTCAATTGATTTATTAAACAATAAACAATATACTGTATACATATTCTATATATAAGTTTCTCAGAAAAAATGCCCTTTATCCTATTTAATGTTCTTTTATACTAGATTCTTATAATGATTTACATTACATTTGAGTAAAGTTTTTAAAATATCAAATCAAATATATAGACTTATGAAAATTAAAAATTGAAAAAAATATTCTTTGTAATTTTAAAAAATGACTTAGAAACTTTTTTTGGTCTATAAAAACTTGTTCTTCATTGTTAATTTTGTATTCATTAAATAGATGTTTCTCAATAATATTTTTAAAAAAGTTATAGCACGTTTTTTGAAAAATCATAATATACAGTAATTTACCAGCTTTTGAGGAGAAAAAAAAAATAATAGTGCAATAAATGAGTGATTCAATGCTGAACTGAAATTCATAAAATTTCATTTTGTTGAATCAATTTTTTTATTATTTTCCGTACGATAAATCACTATATTTTAATAGATAAACAATCGTGTAGAACTATTATATCTTCTTATAAATAAATTAATAATCTGCAATTTGTTTGAATAACTAATTTTATTTGAAAAAAATTAATTTAGAAAAATATTTTTATCTCAAACAAAATTATTTTATTAAATGTCAAAATAACTCGAGCATTGAATTCTTCAGATGTATATAAATAGCTATATTTAAAATGATAAAATTTTTTCATCAGTACAATACAGATTTGAACATATAACAGCTGAAACTCTACGAGTTTGTCATAATCCTCTCTGCTAATATGAGTCAGAGATATGGATAATAAAATAATTTGACACACAAAGATTTCAAGTATTCGAAATGAAATGTCTCAGATTAATCAATCAAACAACTGGATAGAACACAAATCTAACAAATGTGTCCGTAACCATCGCTGAAAAAATTAATCTATATAAAACATAATTTAGTTTTAGTTCTTCAGTGATTTGGACATGTGTCTAGGATACATCCTAACCGATTCCTATATAGACTGCTTCACGGCCGTATAGAAAGAAAGAGAACCCGGAGGATCTAAAGTGGCGTCACTCAACAGATTAAACAAAGCCGACAATTTTCCAAGAACTTTTTCACACAGCACAATACAGAAAAAATGGATAACTACAATATATGAAGGACTCAGCCAGTCACCAACGGAGAAGGAGGAGGAGGAATAGAATAGAGAATAATGCAACATATTCAATTAACTCATCATTCATTTAATTTGTACAACTAATTATACTAGTATACTCGATTTATTCTTCATTCATCCAATAAATTAATCTCTGAATGATAAATAGTAATTATAAAGAGTAAAAAAAAGGCAAACAGAAATTATAACTTTAATTTATGTTACAATTTATATTTTTAATTGAACTTTTATAACATTTATGTATACATATCAATATTTATAATGAATAAATAACATTATATTATACCAGTATAATAATACAATCATGTATATCTTTAATAATCGATCAGTTTTCATCAAATTCAATTCAGATGTTTCATTATTAGTCAGTTGTCCCGAAACTAAAAACAGATAAAATATTGAAAGTATTATGTGAATTTCAGTATTTATTACACAAATATCTCCCTTCACATAATGACAATATCCTTCTTTCGTCGGGCATATACGAAGGATAGTCTGAAAATAAGTTTCGCGAGCTTGCTATCAATAGAAATTTTTATTCTGGCGAATAAATATATTATGGATAGAAAGCGACATTCTTACATTATGGGTGCGTTGCAAACCTCAATAGATTAATCGATAATGAGTAAAAAATCTCAGCAAACCGTTCCAAAACTCAACAAGCCAATCAGTGTTGAGGTCATCAGATGCTCAATACAATCATCGCAGTCTATAGGTGATGAGTGTGCTGACATTTTTTATCCAACATGGCAGAAGTAGAGACAAGATTTTAAAAGTTAGTGCGTGTAACAAATCATTACATTGTCGTTGTTTATTGGCAAATAAATTATATTGCTTTCTAATGACGCTAAAGAAGATATAACATTCATTATTGTCTTCTTCATCACCATGTTAGCCGTCATTTTATCATCACATTCAGCAAGTCGTTCTAGAAACAAACTGGTAGTGAGTTATTTCTGACGTCATAAGAGACTAATCATTGATGACTTGTTGTTAAGATTTGGAACGCACCCTATATTTCAATATAGTCCCCACTAATATTGATACACTTAACATATTGCTTAACAAGTTTGAAGAAGCCCTTCTCGTAAAAATCCATGCTCTGCATTTGGACGAAAGTTCAAACTGCTCGTTTCACGTCTTCATTGCTTATAAAATGTGTCCTCTTAGCATCTTCTTCAAAGCTGGGAAAAAAGTCGGAATTGTAGGAGATCGAGGTGTTCCTATCTGAATTTGGCAGTATGGTTTGCTGTTGCTGCTGCCATATGAAATTTCGAGTTGTCATCAAGAAATATGCTACCACGTGCCACATGCCCATTCGTTGTGGATAACTGCCTATACTTCGTCCATGTCTGCAACACACTTCTGTTCACTATTATGCATGCTATTATGTCCCTCGAAGTACTGAGGATGGGCATGTTCAGCACAACACTCGATCACTTCTAACTAC
>WUQG02351692.1:0-18440 GCA_011317285.2 Androctonus mauritanicus | reverse complement strand
GGGACAGGTATGTCCGAAAACGTTTTACCAGATTAAAATTGAATCCCTTTGCTGTAGTGCTGGATTTTTGATTGTTATATCTGCAACCCTAAGCAAGTGTGGCTGAAGCACTATGTATACATGAAAGAATGAAGTGGGAATCAGTAGTAATATGAGAACATTTCCAGGATGCTCCTGATCTTCTGGCAGTTATGTAAGGAATGCCTTGTGATATACTATTAACATTTAGCTTTTATTTAAAATCTATTATATAATGTTATTAGATTTTTCTACCTTTTTTGTACTTGTCCTTTGTGCTACTGAACTATATGTCATATAACATAATTTTTAAACCTTTTCTGTTTGAAAATTTTGAATTTTTGTTATTTTGTTCTATATTTAATTTTTTCTTATGTGAACTGAGGATGGTCTAAGGCTGAAAATGTTTTTCTATATATACATTGGTATATGAAATTAACATCTAATAAACTTTTATTTTCCTACTTTGAATTACTTTTGTTTTTATATATTTTTAAATGAATATATACTTGACATATCTTCAATGAAAAATAAGGTGAAAGCATATGACACATTTTTTTCTTGATGTGGAAGTTCAATGCACACATCCAATTGTATATATATATATATGTGTATGTGTGAACTCAGCACATACACACATATCAAAATGGTTTGGCTGCAAACTCAATAAACACTCCCAACTTGCACATAACATTATGATCTTCTTGGCATACACATATCAGAATCAATATGATAGCATGCTAGACAACATTTTCAACATGAATCTTTTCCTCGTTCAGCCAAGGAACAATATGATATACCACATAACATTACAAAAGTGCAACTGTCATATTCTATCTATACTTGATAGCATCAAAAGTCAGTATTGAATCTATAGGAGAGTCGAAGTTCATTTATATCATTATGCCAATGATATAGTACACTAAATTATTTACAGTATTACAGTAAATTGTCAAAAACTAATGAAAATTTTGACAAATAAGCTATAAGCTTCAAATAAAATTACAATATTAACATGATTTTAAAATGTAGTAAATTATCTGTGTGTCTATAATATATATGATAATCAGATGTATAATGATGTTCTGCACACTTCAATTGATTCTAACTGTGTTTTAAGTTGGTGAAGAGTTATAATCATAGTTGTAATTTTAAATCATTCTTAAAAGACTGCATGATCAGCCATAAAATGAAGCAGATTGCATTAAATATTTATTCAAAATTGAAAACTGGAAACCCAGAGGCATGATTACATAAAAATAAACATTATTCTTATTGATGCTGTTACTTTTTATATTGAAACTGATTGTTCCATGCACATTAATACCATCACAAAAGTGGTAATATGCTGCTCCCATAGACTCAATACTGATGTCTGATGCTGTCATCAAGTATAATTGTACAAATTTCTGATTGAATTTTTATGAAAAATGGAAAAATGATCTCAATCTAAATTATTTTTGTAAATTGCCACTTCAAAACATCTCAAAAAACATAAATGGGCACAATAACAATTGTACCACAATTACATTGACTATCACTATTTCATGGCACTACCTCACTAGTTCTACATCATTGAAGTATTCTGCAAAAGGCAGTTGATGTAGTTCTGAATTTATTTTATATCAATGTTGGGCTGTAAACTAGTAAATTGAAAGAAATGAAGAATTATTTGATATCCAAGGAAGTATTGGGATTTATGTGAGCTGACATCAACAAACATTTCTTATTGCCAATTATCACTTCTGCTGCACATGTCTCTGTGTTTGTCTGCAGCAGCAAACTATCATATTCACCATCAACTTTCATTAGTATGTTGGTCATCACCATCATGTTGGTTCTGTTATTCTTATATATGGTAGCATCATCTGCTCTCACATCTTTACATTTGAAATCTTTGATGCTCATTCTTTAACTTTGTTAGTTCTTTTAGTAATTTTTTCTGGATTTTCACCAGCATTTCAAAAAAAAAAAAAAAAACAGAAAATTTAACTTAACTTTCTAATGCTAATTATCAAAAGCTTAAGGGATTGAAGATTGAAACTTGTTTTATTATAAATGGGACTTTATATAATCTAATGATGTATTATTTATTACTCTCCAATTATCATCTTCAAAAATATAAGCATTCAAAGTAGGGCATATTTTCATTGCATTCATGCTCCCAAGCTTACTCCTGCCCAACACAGAGAAAGATGTAGTTCTATTGAAAAATAGCATCATCTGAACACACACATTCTAAATAATGGATGAAAGTATGCAAGCAGTTATTACTGTTTCAAAATAATACTGTCTGAACACTGTCATTCTAAATAACAGGATAAAAGTAAATATTCAGTAAAAAACATTCATACAGAATGGAAGTCATGACAATGTGTATGGAATAACTGAATAACAAGGAATGACATGCCCATTTAACAGTCAGCTGTCAAGTCAGAAAAGACACGTCATGTTTTCATCCATAGAGGACACACTCACAAGTTTATTTTTTTATGGAATGAATCATGAAATGAAAAGAATAGAGGAATATATGAGATAAGAGGAAAATAATTCTATCAGAAGAAATGTGACAAATCTATTACTAGAAAAGAGAGGACCCTTTAATTGTCTCTTATAAGATGACAACTAAACCTTCATCACAAGAAATCATCATAATTCAGTGTTTGTGCCATATGTTCTTGTGTTGCCTAGTCAACAAAAACTCCTTATGGCAGTTATACAAATTTTCTCTGCTTTATGAAAGCTAATCATTCTTATGAAATCTTTCATATACTAAAAAGACATAAAGCAAAGAAACAATTACTATTAATTTATAGGGGAAAAATTTTTGACTGTTCCCAAACTTAAAAAGTTGGTCATATGGCCATATGATAAAGCAGTGCTTTCTATCTTAGAGGATCCAAGCTTCAATTCTAGGTCCTACAACTCCAGTTTTCAAGAGGTGTCTGAGTCTGGCTCATTAAAACCATGTTTCAATCTTCCAGTTGACCCGATCAAGGATATCGAACAGCATGTGTCAGGCTCTAAAAGCTATCAATAACAGATTCATATCACACATGGGATATAATGTCCGTTTAATTACTTTAATCTAATCTAACCCAATTCAGATGCAAAAATAACTCACCAAATCATATCAAATAATGCATAAAACCTGCTTTATGTATTATTTGGTATTTTTTTATATGTTCAGTTTTATACTGTATGTAACACCATTATGACCTCTATTAGGCTTTCTGATAGCTTAGTATATATATCCTGTGAGCAGATATACAAAATAAGTCAAGAATAAAACAGATGCTCACAGACACAATTCAGAATTATGGTGGCTTGATGCTGAGTGTAGTTTTCAGGGAAGGAGTTTGACAGTGCCACTCTCATTGCTCAAAGTGTGTATTGCCACTATAATGCTTGCTACGAAATAAACATTTGTTGAACACTATTTTCATATTTTGCAATCCTCTTCTGATTTCTTTTGATTAGTGAAAACAAGTACTAATGTAGGTTTTTTTTGTAAAAGCAAAATGGCATAAAGTGAACAGGTTTCCTACTGCTTTACATGTCCTTTGTAAAGCAGTAGGAAACCTGTATTTTTTTTTATTTGGAAATTATATCTGAAGATGTTTTCAAGATGCTGAATTCCCATAATGAGGATCTCAAACTCAACAATCTTATTGAAATGTGGAAGCAAAGTATGCTTAAAGAAATTGATTTTAATCTAAGGCAGCATATCAGATCATGACAATTACAAAACTGATTGAGGGATTGGCAGTACTTAAAATTTTTGGCTTCCCACAAAATATTTTTTGGGCCCTTACCATAAAAAACAAATTTTTTATCTAAATATTTTTTATTAGAAAATAATAAAAAAGAACAAAATTGCATCATTTAAAACCCAATTGAAAATTACCAAAAGAAAATATATTTAAAATTCTTCCTCCTGGATTTTAAATTTCAAAATCTCTAATTACATCTTTTATTTCCATATTTTTGACTACTGCTCCTATGTGTAATAATTCATCCTACTGTTAATAATAATCGAATTAATAGCAGCACAAAAGTAGGAAAACCTACTTTTGTGCTGCTATTAATTCGATTACTGCTCCTACTGCTGCACTGCTCTGTGATTCAATGAATGTTTCACTGTTTTTGTGATGCATTTAATTTTTATTGTATTATGTTATTAATTTTAAAAAAGGATAAAGAAAGTACAGGTAAAGAGGATTTGGGCTCCTTATAATTCTGGGCCTCCCTTGCATTGCAGGGTCTGGCACATTGTTGTTCTGCTACTGGGATTGGATTTATTACACCTCTATGGAGATTCTTAAGGACTTTGATTTGAACAAGCAACAAACAACAACAACAAGGGAAGAAATAAAGAGGATATGCTTCTTTTAGGAAAATTTATCTTGCAAAATTCAGCACTTGTTTACTTCACCTACTGATAAGGACTTGTTTATCACAATTTTCATTATTATATGTTAGCAATTATCTAGGTACCTGACTATAGTTCAAGAAAGAATTTCACTTCTTTGCTAAATTGTCATATGATTTGTCAGATTTCATATTTTCTGTAAATCTTTCATAAGTACAGAATAAATATATCTGATTTATTTGATAAAAATTTTTTATCTGGACTCAATCACTACATTTTAACATTATGTTTATGGGAAAAATCTGAATCGATTTATGTCTTCTCAAATAATGTTACCTGTTTTGGAACAACAAATGACTTTAGGAATTATTGTATACAAATTTAAAAATTCTCATATAAAAATCCTAAATTGTATAAGATAAGTTATTGAACTTTATTCCTTTTTTAAAGTTACTATATATGTAAAAAGAATAATTTTCAATGTTAAACATATTTGTATTATTGCAAATGAAAACTTAAAGATTTCAAAGTAATATGAGTTTCAGTTTGTCAACATATTATTCTGATGAAGACTCATGTTAGTTTAAATCATTGATATTTCCAACAAATGTTTTTCTAGATGCAATGGGATTTTATTTGTTCATAAATAATAAATATTCAAAATTTTGAAACTAATATTAATGACAATTTAAAAATTTAATAACAACCTTTGCATTATTGATTTGATGATGTAATTCTTCAGTAACTTCTTTTACAAGACCTAAATCAGATATCTGTAATTCAGTATTTTCTACCCATGATAATAATTTAGAAATACTATCACCACATAATTTATATTTTTCTTCTACAGCAATCTAAAAATATAATAAAAAATGTTTAAATAATTATACAATATTTATTTAAATATTTATATTTGAAGTAAATTTAAAATTTTTGATATAAAATACATTTAATTTTACTTACCAATGTCATATAATAAAAATAATAATAATAATAATAATAATAATATAAAATTTTAAAATAGCTTCATGCACAAATACATATAACAAAAATTCATAGCTTACAAGTTGTTACAATTAGCATAAACAAACAATGAACAAATGCAAAATAGTGATACCATGACTTTTATAACAGGCAAACTGCATAAAACCAGCAACACCTTCACAAAGCTTTAAAAATTGCATGCTTCTGACTAATAAAAATAAATTTTAATAGTATTCTGATTTGCCATCTATCACCAGTTTTGAATGAAGCCAAGGATTCAGTTGTGTTATTACAAGTTTATTTTTTTCATGCAATATTAGTAAAGTAAAAATAAATAAATTTTCAATAATAAAATTCACAAATTATAATTCTTTTAGATTCTAAATTTTAAAGTTTTTCTTAAATGTTAAAAAAATTAACAAAATAATAATTATATATTCATTAGGAAAAAATGCAGCAGAATAAATTTTACCATGCATTACAGAATCTTCGGAAATCTTACCCTTTTTTCTGCCGCAATCAGTAGACCATCACGTAGAGCATGAAGTAGATTAATATGCTTCTTGGTATGAAAATCAATCAAACAGCCAGCTTCACCATCAAGATAATCAATTTCAAGAGCTTGATGAATTGTAATTATTTTTCCACCATGATTGTCTCGTATGAGAGTAGTAGTTGGATCAATAAGATTTGAAGCAATTGCTTCTTGGAATGTAAAAGTTAAATTATTAAATGGATTAAGAAATAACCCTGTTTGTGAATTATATAATTTATATTCCAATGCTTCAAGCAACGTAAATGGTCTCTTAATTGTTAAAATTAAGCCTTTAATTAAAGCATCATTTATTGTTAACAAATGATTGGTGACTGAATTCAATACACTTCCTTTTTCTGGATCAATAATATTTAAATCAAAAGCTTCTGGAAATTTTAATATTTTTCTTGATTTAGTATCTTTTACAACAACTGTATCTGAATCAATATAACCTAATAAAACTGCTTCTTTTAAACTAATAGGTTCATTTAATTCTTGAGTTTGAAATTGTCCTGTAACTATATTTAATACTCCTTTTTCGATGGCTTGATCAAAACTTAATGGTTCATGTAAAAAAATGAGAGTATCTTGATCAAACATAATTGTTAAACTTTGAATTTTTCCAATAAATGGATGAATCATAACTTTTCGTTTAATATCAATAAGATTTTCTTTAATTGCAGTTTTCAAAGTTTTGAATCTTCCTGATACTGGATCTTTAACAACAGCAGAATCTGGATCTATCATTTCATTTTTTATTGCTTCTTCTAATGTATATTCAATCATTGTTTTAGGATCTTTAAATATTCCTTTAACAAGATCATGTTTTAATGCTTGTTGAAATGAAACTGGTTTTTCAGCTTTAATGATTAATCCAGTTTGATATGCTTCTAATAGTGAAATTATCTGATTATTTTTTTCATCTCTAATTGTACCTTTAGAAACATTTATAATCCCATCTTCTATGGCACTTCCAATTGATTGTAACTGACCTGTAAATACATTTTTAAAGGATGCAGTAGATGGATCAATTAAGCCTTGCTCAATAGCTTTATAAATATCAAGTTGATCATTAATTTCTAAAGCTACAAACTTTCCTGTTGTTGTATCAAATAATTTCATTTTAAATGCTTCTTCTAAACTCATTGGCGTTTTAGACATGACTATAATACCTTCTTGAACAGCTTCATTGAATGATAATGTTTTAGAAGAATTAGGAATTACATATCTTCCAGCCTTTGCATCTATAAGATTAGTGTTAATTGCTACAGACAACAGCATATATTGATTAGTATGTATATTTTTCACATATGATGTTTGTACATTAATAACATTTTCTATTATTGCTTCTTCTAATGTTAAGTATCTCCCATTAGTGGGATGTACAATTTTTCCACTTACAGGATTATATAAACCAACAACCACAGCTTCATATAAACTAAATGGACTTTCAATATCTATTATATAGCCACGCTTCAAAGCTACATTGAGAGGAATACATTGATTATTATTAGGCTCTTGAAAAGTTCCTTCTCTTCGATCTATAATTCCAGCTCTAATTGTTTCAATTAATAAAAGAATTCTTTCAGATAAGGGGTCCCAATAACAAGGTAAAGAAGAATTAATAATAGAGCGTCTAATAGCTTCATGAAGAGTAATATTTTGTCCAGTATTTGAATCAATAAATTTTCCAGTTTCTTCAATATATAAACCTTGTTTGATTGCTTTCTGTAATGATATTGCCATCTTACTTTCAATTATTAGACCTAATTCAAAAGCAATTGGAAGTGATACTTCAGTTTCATCTTGAAGAACAAGTTTTCCTGTTTCATTATTTATTATGCCATATTCTATTGCAGTAAGAAGAGAAATTTTTTTCAGAAAACCACTCTTAGTATCTTTTACATGAACAGATTCTGCATCTAATAAATTTTTCTCAAGAGCTTGTTTTAAAGTTATGTGATTTCCGGTATCAGGATCAAGAAATTTGCCAGTTCTTTCATCATACAAACCTTTCTGTAAGGCATCTTTTAAAGTTAATGGACGCTTTAAATCAATCAATAATTCCCGATCAAAAGCATCATAAAAATTAAACTTTTTACCTGTTCTATTAGAAATAAACTTTCCATCTATAACATCAATAATATTTTGTTGAACTGCTTGATCAAATGTTAACAGAGATCCATCATTCTCATTTATTACAAGAGTAGAATTAGAATCAATAAAACCACTTGTAATAGCTTTATCTGTTGACATTCTTTCTTGATATAAAGGATTAATAAAATATCCAGTTTTTAAATTATAAAAGCCTTTGTAAATTGCTTCTGGAAGAGAATATCTTCTTTTTGCAGATAAAATCAAACCTCTCTCCACTGCATCATAAAAGTTTATTTCTGACCCAATCACTGGATCTATAATAATTCCTAATTTTGGATCAATAATCCCAATTTGAATTGATTCAGATAAAGTTAAAATATTATCTGATCTTGGATCTTTAACAGTTAAAGCATTCTTATCAATATATCCTTGATATATGCATTCTTCCAAAGTAATTTTCTTGCCATTTTGAAAATCAATCATGAGCCCAGTTTCGGCATCATACATTTGATGTTCAAGAGCTTCTTGAAGAGTCCATGGGTGTCTTGTAGTTATAAGGAAACCTTTTAATAATGCAATATCTAATGTCATTATTTGAGGATATTTTAATATACCTTGTATTGCATCTAATAAACCTATATATATAGAGGTTTCTAATGTAATTAAATTTCCTTGCTTTGCATCTTTTATTTTAACTGAACCACTGTCAATAAATCCAATATTTATACTTTCTGCTAAATTAATTGTTTTTCCTGTAGCAGGATTTAAGAATAAACCTGTAGATGGATTGTAAAGTCCTTTGTTTATTGCATCTATAAGTGTTAATTGAATCTGATTTGTTATAATTAATCCTTTTTCTAAAGCAATATCTAAAGTATATTGTACACCTTCAGCTGTGTCTTTTAATTTACCTGATTTAGAAATAATTAAACGTGTTTCTAATGCCTCATCTAATGAAATTATATTATTTGCTTTTGTATCTTTTATTTCTGTCATAAAGGCATCAATTAAACCTTTTTTAACAGCTTGATCAATATTATGTTGCTGATTTGTAACAGGATCTTCAATTATGCCAGTACTTGGATTATATAAATTCTGTTTAATTATTGCTTCTAATGAAAATGGTTGTCGATGTACTACAATTAAACCTTTCTTAAAAGCAGTCTCAAGAGTTAATTCTTGATTTGTAATAGGATTAATATAAGTGTTAGTTGATAAATTGATCAGATTTGAATTCATTGCTTCTTTGAAATTTAACAGATCCTTCAATTTAGGATCATAAACATTGATTGATGAAATATCTATATAGCCTGCTGTAAGTGCTTTAAAAAATTCAATATTTTTTCTGGATATAGGATGCTTAAAAGTAACAGTTTCTGTGTTGAATAATTTATTCTCTATTGCTTTTTGAAGAGTTAAAGTTTTCATAATCAAGTTACTCTCTTTTTCTTCTTCTTGCATCCATTGTGACTTAATTAGAATTAATTCTGTAAGTGTACATACTTCTACTATATCATCTAAAACTGCATTACCAGATTTTAGAGCATCTTCTACTGTCATTTTCTTATTTTTTTTTTGAAAAATTAATGAACATTTCTGGAGATTTATTATTTTCAATTCTACTAATTTTCTCAAACTTACATGTTGACCTATTGTAACTGAAAATGGAGAATGAATTTTTGAAAGCTTTTCCTCAAACTGCTTAGAAGAAAGTGACAATGTGTTTTGAATTTCAACTGTATCTTTAATTATTGCATCATTAGATAAAGCTGAAATATCAATAATTGCTAATATTCCCATTTCTATTGCTGTTTTTAATGGAATTTTCTGATTTAAATTGATATCAACAAAATTTAAAGTTTTAATATCTATTATTCCATTTTCAAATGCTTGTTTAGTTGTTATGATTTCACAGCTTGAAGTATTATATACCATACAATCAAGATCAATTAAATTTTCTTGAATGATATTATCAAATGGAACAAATTCTCCTGTATGAGGATTTTTGAACATATCATTTTTTTCATCATACAATAAATTAAATGATTCACTTAAAGAATATTTTCCTTTTAATCTGCTATCATCTGATGTTAAATATCCTTTTATAATTGCTTCAGAGATTGGTATTGATTTCCCTGTTTTATCATCAATGTATTTACATTCTGACAAATTAATTAAATTTCTTTTAAAAGCCTCTTTAAATGAAAGTGGTTTTATATTCTTTACTAAAACTGGATGAGTGGTTATTTGTAATAAACCAGATTCAACAGCATCGCTTATTGAAATAATCTGACCAGTTTTAGGATGAGTCATTGTAAGAGAAATTTGATCTATCAAATTTTTATCTAAGGCTTCTATTACATTTATACTATCAGCAATTGGAGGAATAGGAATTGACATTATCAGACCTGAATCTATAGCATCTCCAATATAAATTTGTTCTTTAGAAATAGGATGTATGTATTGCTTGGTTTTTGTATCTATTAATCTATGTTGTAAAGAAACAGGAAATGTCAATGCTAGCAAAGGCATTTTATTAGTCTCATTTACAGGAAAGTATAAATTTAAAATATCTTTTGTAGCATCAATTATGCTTATTGATCTATTTGGTAAGTGAACTTCAGCTGTTACAGAATCAACAATTCCTTTATTTATTGCTTCTTGTAATGTTATATTTTTTCCATTAATTGGTTCAAAAACTAATGAAAAGGGATTGATAATATCACAAAGAATGGCATCTTGAAGAGTTAAAATTATACCAATTTCAGGATGTATGATTTTTAATGAATTTGGCTGAATCAAACCTTGTGCTGCTGTTTCTGGTAGAGTTAATGATCGGCCCACAGGAACCATAATATTTCCATTTTCGGGATCAAGAATTCCAAGATCAAGAGCTTCTTGGATAGTTACTTTTGCATTTTTCAGAGGATCAATAATAATGCCTTCATTTCCATTAATTAAATTTGATTTCACAGCATCTTCTAATGATATGCTTTTTCCATCTGATGTTTTCAAGTTTTTTAATTCACACAATACATCTGCTGTTGTTTCATCTAATAATCCTTGTTTTACTGCTTCTTTTGGTTTCATTATTTGTCTTCTGACTTTCTGCAGAACAGCAGTTTGTTTAGGTGATTCAACTGATTTAGCTTTACCAATCATCACTTCAAATCGTGGTTCAATAAATCCTTTTGTTCTTGAAATTAAGTTATCAGTTTTATATGGATTTTCTTTAATATCGTCATTCAATTTTTTTGTAAATTTATCTGCATCATCTTTCACTGGAGTTAACTGATTAGTTTCTGATTCTAATATTTCTTTGTTTTCTGAATTCTGTAAAATATTTGTTTCTGGATGCTCTTCACTTGATATTTTAAATTTAGGAATTAATTCTTGTATTGTGCATAACTGTTGTTTTTGAAATTCTTCTGTAATCATAGGAACAGTTTCTTGGACATTATCTGAATCTATTTTAACTTCTGAGTTTTGTATGTTACTATAGATTGTTAAAAAATATATTAATCCACATTTCAAAGCTTCAGATATAAATATTGATTCTCCAGTTTTATTGTTTATATATTTGTTGGTGGTTTCATTAATAATAAATCTCTCAACTGCTTCTTCATAAGACAATGAATTTCCAGTATTAATATCTTTTACTCTTATTTGATTTGATTTAATCATTCCAGACTGAATTGCAGTTATAATATTAGTACTTTTTCCAGTAACAGAATTAATAATTTTGCCAGAAGTGGGATCATAATATATATCAGGAGCTATTCTTATAATATCATTTGCATTGACAGAAAATATTTTTTCAGATTTATTTATATTTGAAAAACTTGTGATTTCAGAAAAAAGTAACTGACTTTCACCTGGTTTTCTATTGGTACTAGATTTGTCTGTCACATCATTTATTTTTTTTGATGAAGTAATTAAATTAAAACTTTTCCTATTTATTGGCATATCAATTTCCATTCTATTTTCTAGAAGAATTAAATTTTGTTCAATTCCTTCTTTCATTGAAAGCTGAATTCCATTCTTTTCATCTATGTAATGTCCTGTTGAATTCAAAATATTTTTTTCTAATGACTCGATTACAGAAATAATATTTTTAGTTATTGGGTCAACAACATTTATAGAATTTGGATTTATAATTTCCATTCTTATTGTTTCTTCAAAAGAAACTAATCTATCAGTTCTAAAAACAGTAAACAGACCTGTTTCACAATCGAACATTCCATTTTCTATTGCTTCTTTAAGAAACCAACCTCCCAAAGGCATATCTGTTTGCTGATTATATTCATATGTAAGAGATTTGGATTTCTGAAATCCATTTGCATTATTTTTAAAATTCATTTCCTGAGAATCTAATTCAGTTTTAGACTGCTTTTCAAATAATTCATTTTTAAATGTTGATTTTTCAGTAAATTTTTCTAAGCTGGAAATAGTCTTTGAAGAGAAAGACTTATCTTCTATATTTGTTTCTTCAATATTTTTCATTATCTCTTCAGTATCATATGATGGAATTTGAAAAGTGAATTCTAGTGTTTCAGTTATTTTTTTCTGTGAATAATCAATACTTGGCCATTCAGAAGTTAATCCTAAAAGTCCACTGTTAATTGCCTCTTCCAAAGGTATGATTTTACCTGATATTGGTTCTCTGAATGTGCCATAAGTTTCATCAATAAGACCTTCTTTCATAGCTTCTTGAAAAGTTACTTTTGTTCCACAATTAATGGACTGTGTATACACTGTTAAAAATTTTTTTGTGTTATTAGTTATAGTTTTCTCAAAAACCGAAATATTTAAGAGACTTCTTAATATTGTAACTCCTTCTGGTGTTATTATATTTTTATTTGCAGCTTCTGATAAAGAAAGGAATTTTTTTGTTCCTGGTTCTCTTATTTTACCTATATTAGAATCAAGTAAATCTTTATAGACAGCTTCAACAACTGTTAATTCATTCTCTTTATCATCCTTTATTCCAACTTTCTTAGTAAGTAATTGGTAAAGTTGGGGTTGAATTAGTTGTTGCTGAGCTGCTTCTAATAATGTCATAGATTTATTAGTGGAAATATCATGGAATATATTTAAATTTTTATTAATTATTTTTTTTTGAACAGCTTTATTAAAACTGATGAATTCTGAAATTTGTGAATCTTTGATACCTTCAATATCAAACACTATTTTTTGAAAAACAGAAAGAATAAATTCTTTTTCAACTGCTTCTTTTAATGTCATAATTTCTCCAGTTACTAAATTGCAGAAATTTCCATCTGATGTAATTATTCCTTGTTCCATAGCTTCAGAAAGATTAATCAAATCTTGATTTTGATTTGAAATAATATTTTTAATATGAATATCCAATATACCCTTTGCAATTGCTTCAAGAATTGTTAATTCAACATGGGTAATAGGATGAATAATCATATTATTTTTACTTATTAAATTATATTCAACAATTTCTTTTAAATTTAAAGGATTAACAATTAATTGCATTTTATGTGCCTCTAAAAAACTGAAATTTTTCTCAGTTGTTAAATCAACATATTTACCCAACTTTACATTTAAAATGCCCTGTGATATGGCAGTTTTAATTGATATAAATTCTTCAGTTTTTAAATTGTAAACTTCTTCTTTATGAGACTGCAAAATTTTTCTATCAATTGCTTCATCAATATAATATCTCTCACCGGATACTTTGTCAATTAATTGACCAGAATTTTCATCAATTAGACCTTTATTTATGGCTTCAATTAACGATATTTCACCTTCATTTATATAATTAAATGAACTATCAAGAAAATTAAATTTAAATGCTTCTATCAAGGATAATTGTTTATGAGTCTCTGGATCTGTAAATATTCCTGTTTTTGGATTAAGTAATTGTTTTTGTATAGCATCAATAAGTGAAAGTTTAGAAATTTTTACAATATGTAATTTCATAAGATTTTTAAGTTTTTCTTCTTTTATTATTCCTAGTCTAACAGCTTCATCTAAACTTAAAGGATTTCCTGTTTTTGGATCAAGGAATACCCCATTTTCTGGATCATAAAGGCATTTTTGTATTGCTTCTATTAGAGTTAATTCTATACCTGTTTTTGGATCAATAATACCACACATTTCTGTTAAACAATCTGCAAATTCAATATCTATAAAATCATGTATAACTGCATTGTGTAAACTCATTTGTCTTCCAGTAATTATATCTAAATATTGTCCTGTTTTCAAATTAATTATATTATATTTTATTGCTTCATGAAGTGTTAGTTTTTCCCCTGTTTTTGAATTTAAAATTGCTCTTATTGAAATTATATGTTCTGTATTTGTTGACTGATCTAATTTTTCAAGCTTTTTTGAACTTTTAATTTCTGAAAAGGTTAAAGATTTATCAAATTTATATCCAGTATCATTTGGTGATGCATGGCTGTTGCTGAAAGATGCTGAGCTTTCTAACTGATTAATACCATTTGAATGTTGAATAATTACTGTTGATATTTGTTTAGATTCTGAGTTATAATCTTCTACTTCACAACTTTTCACTGTTTTAATGGTGGATTCAGTGTGATAGACAGTCTTTCTTTCATATACAGGAACTTGTTCAAGGATTAATTCAGTTCGGAAAGTCTTCACAGCTATTGGAACAGCTTGATGGATGGTGACGGAAAACTATGCAATGGGAAGGAAAAAGAAAAGAAAGGAAAAGGAAGTCAGAGGTTCAAGTGGATACCATAGACCTAAATTTATAGTACATGCCAATATAACCCCAATTTAAAAGTAGAAAGAAATTTTAAACTATAAATTAAACCCATTAATTTATTTTATTTTGAATTTTATCATTCCAACATTAAAGCAATACATTTATAACATGCATACATTCTTAAGTATAAAAAGATATTAAAACAGAATAAAAAGCAAAAGAATCAATTAAGAAATATCTTTGTAATAAAAGTCGGAAAATTTATAATACAGCTATATAAAGATCATAAAGAAATAGTAATAGGAAATAATTTAAAAGTTTATTCAAAATCTAATTTTCTAATATCATTTATAATAATACTGCAAATACAATGGACTCCAAAATAGTAGAATTTCAAAAAATATAAAATTTATAGTATCTTGCATTTTACAGGCAATTTCCAACTTATGTAGATCCATACTTATATAAAGTTATTTTTGAATAACAAGCTGATCCCAAACCTGGATCCATCCAGAAAAACTGAAGGTATAGGACTTGGGAATAAATCCAGATCCTACAAGTTGGTAGCAACTGTTTTACCACATGATTTACATGCTTATTCTTTAATATAACTATTTTTAGTGTTACAGCATTGTGATACCCTAGTCTGTATAACATATGCTCTGACATACATATGATTTGACTTACATATGGTTTTACTGAACAATTCACCTATATAAATTGGGGATTGCCTGTATACTATATTATAAAATTTTCAAATACAGTATATCATATTAAATTTTCAATTTCTAAGTCATTTTAATATTGCAGGATTATCAGAGAAATATATAAATATATACATATATATATATATATTTATATATTTCTCTGTTAAAAAAATTTACATTATTGAATATATATTATCATTTTGCTATTGATTACTATGCTTCTTTCTTATCCTGCAAATTGTTTAAAAGTAATAAACATATCTTTCCAGTTTTAATCATAATTTGCTTTAATATTTTTTCACATAACAATTCTATGTAATTTATAATGATTAATTTAATTTGTAATTTTTTAAAAATAATAATAAATAAAGTTATATTGTTATTTAACAATTTATTGCAGCATACTCATTTTTAAAATTATTGAAAACATATAACATATACATTTACAAAAGAATTCACAAACAAAAGTTAATCTGAAGACAATTTCCCATTCTTTTTATAATCATAAAAGTGTTTTGTATGAAAACCTCAATTCTACAGAAAAATCTAAAAAAAAATCTATGATAATGAGTACAGCAATATAAATATGATTTTTAAAAAGTCATATAAAATAATATTAAATAAAATTTTCATTAATATAAGAATATATAAAAAATTCAAAAAATTAAATAACCAACTTAATTTTTTATTTGTGATATAAAAATTTGCATTAATTATGCTTAGAGCTACAAATAAACATCTAATAATATCAGTCTCTCTGTATAATATTGACATTATATAGAATGTCCCAAAAACCACCATCTATTTTGAGAAATAATAGGCATTTAAAAAAAAAAAATATAAGACAAAAAGTATTTGTATACTAAAACAAAATGCACATTTCAATTCATTTAAATTGCTTGATTTATCTTAGATTTTTTGCTTGGGATTTTATTAAACTTAAGATATACTGCAGAAAAATTAGAAATCTAACTGACACTCATAATCAATGCATTTGCAAGCAATTTGTTCTGAATTGCTTATAGAAGCAGTTCAAAAAAAATCACTCCTGAAATGCTTGAAAGTGTGTTTTGCAAAACAATTGATCACTTTGAGATTGGTAGAGACACTGATGGTTTGCACATAGGATCTAATAATTAAACTTTGGGTTATTTAATTTCATGCATTTATTTAAATATATATGATTTTGGTTTAGCATATACTTTTGTGTTGTATAGCTTCTTTTATAATATTTCTACTATTTCTCAAAATAGATGGGTGATTTTTGGGACACTTCATATATTACAATTTCTGCATTCTAAATTTATTTTCATTTTATATTTATTATGTGGACTTGATGAACACTATTTGATATCAATTTATACAATACTTTTACGCTTTTAATTCAAATTTTTACAATTAATAACTCATTTATACTGCTGTAATCAATAATGAATCCTTGTTTTGAGAGTAATTTTTCATATCTTTAATTTAATGGTTACAATTGTTCTTATTAAATATTATTATATTTTGAAATACTTTTATATAATTTAAAATACATATATAACAAGTTATAACATTAAATGCTGCAATTTTATATAATGCTAAATAACAATAAAAATTTTAAATGAAATTTTTCTAAACACAATGGAAATTTTATATAAATCAGAAAATAATAGTTTAATAATTGTTTTTATAATTTTATAATTAACAAAATTTAATCCAAAATTTCTATGATAAAAAAATAAAAAAAGTGTTTTAGAACAAAGGAAAATGATTTACAATATAAATTAAATCTGTTGTATCTATATATCTATCGTATAATAAATAATCAGCATAACATCTCACAAATATATTTTTTTTAAGTCAATGAAGCACATATATTATTGTGATCCATTAGGAAATTTTACATATTGAAAATTATCAAAATCAGATCATTATTATAACTGCAAGGAAATAAAAGATATTTAAGAGGAGAGAATGGATGGATCAAGAATGGCCAATTCAATCTTTCAATTTCAGGAAATTCTAATGACAAATATATAATAAGTTAAATTGGAAAAATTGAAAGGATCATATGAATGATTACTCAAAACATTGGCTAACTTATTTTTAAAAAAATCTCTATTCTTGATCCAAAACAACAATGGAATAAATATGACTTTGGATTTTAAAATTAATATATTCTATCAATGTACAAAATCTCAATCAAAGCTGTTAAAAGAATTATTCAACCAATTATTCAAATTAAACCATACAATTATATATACAAGAAGATTACATTAAAAAATTTTGGGGTTCTATCTTATAGTATTTTTATAAAATAATTTGTAGATAGAAAACATTTTTTATGTAGACGAAATAAAAACAATAATTAATTTTTTAAAAATACTTTAAAAGCAAAATTTTGAATATATAATGAGAAACAGCTGATGAATTATTCATTTTGAAAAAATAAAATGCAATTATTTTTTGTATATATTTAAATAATTTAATATTAATATATATAATATAATAATATTAATTTATATACTGAACATAATTATTTTAACTTTAATATCTCTCATTTCTTATTTTTTAGGCTGCTTTATTAACTTAGATATATTTTGTATAATCTTTATGTATGTATGTATGTATGTATGTATGTATGTATGTATGTATGTATGTATGTATGTACAGTTCGTTTCAAAAAGTTTGTCACCTGCTTCGCAAGAGCTGAGCTTACCAGAAGTTGATCAGTTATAAAGTTTGTCAGTTCGAACGTGCATAGTGGAAGCTAAAAATGGATGCGTCCGTTCTGACTAAGAATAGGGGTGAGGTATACGAATGAGATGGGTCGATTACAGCACTCTGAACTGAAAAGATTAATCGCTGCTCACTATTTCAAGCTAGGCAGACTTTCTAGTTACGAATTCAGTAAATAGATAACACGCTGTAATATCATTTTTTAAATTTTGAATATTGGTAATTATGAGTATAATATTTACAGATTTATTTTTTAAAATTTTAATATGCTAATATAAATATACCGTATTTGTTGGCCGC
>WUQG02351581.1:0-18442 GCA_011317285.2 Androctonus mauritanicus | reverse complement strand
TTTTGGTAATAAAAAAGCAAAATATGCCAAAAATGCTCATTTTTGTTTTCCATTTTTGATAAAACACCAAAAAAACAATTGCACAGAATCAAAAAAGTTGTTTTTATAAATAAACCTTGAAATATCAGCTATCAAAATGTATAATGACAATATGGCTTAGAATAAAATTAGCGGGTTAAAAATACAACTAACGCCACTCATGGGAAAAAACGAAATTACTTTCTAAACAACCCTATATATATAAAATTACATAGCAGTGAAATGATTTTATGCTATGCTTTGGCTTCATTTTAAAATAGGTATTTTTTAATGAAAATTTTATTTTTCTGTATTTATTACCATCAAAAGAATATTGATACCATCAATATTCTTTTGATTCACAAAGAACATCAAATTACTAGCTGTTTCAATGAATTGCTTTCATAGACAGAATGAGAAATTCCATCAATGATCTTTTATTGTACTATCTTATTTGATAGTACATTAATTTTCTGATGTTACTGGATTTGTTAATTATTGTCAATGAATCATAAATATAGTAAATTATATAGCAAAAAACATTGATTCTCTATTTCTTGCTAATCTATCAATTCTCCAATGAATTAAGCTGATTAAAATTAATTCTAAAAATTTGAAATTGGATTCAGAGAGATTCCATTTGATTAAAAAAATTTTTTTTTGATTTGTCATTAAGAAACTCTAATCAACCAAAAAAAAAAAATTAAAAATACAATAAGCTTAAAATATTTGATTTATAATTTTATTTAATAATTTAAGTGAAAAGTATTATTCTATATATATATATTATTCTAATTTGAATAATAAAAGTCATATTATATATTTATTATTGCATTTTTTATATAGGCTAGATTGAAAATTAGAAATTAAACTGTAAATGTTCTAAAAAAATTTGATAAGAAATACAGAAAAAAATAATTGTTCTCTATTTCTGATAATTGGTTTTCTTAAAAACCAATATTTCAAAGGAGCATTCATTACATTCTGCATTTGTCTGTAAATTAAAAATTGATAATTTCACAAAATATTTGATAATTCTTATGTTTTTCTTTTTTGTTTTATGTAAACTGTAAAATATATCCTTCATAATGATAACACTTTTCAATGAAAAATAAATATACAGTTAAAATTACATTTGTGATTAATCTTGACATAAAAGAAAAACCCAACTATTGCTGAAGATCAATAATAATTTCTTATTTGCCAAAAAAAATTTTCAGATAATCTAAATTTCAAGATATTTCATGTGTGAACAAAAAAACTATTGGAATATTCAGTAACCTGTTTTATGAAATAATCAATTGGATATTTTTTATGCTTAATCTTATGGAGTTAAAAAAAATTAACAAATGAAATTGTAATCATCAAAACATCATTTTGTTAAAATTGTGATGGCCATATTTCATTTTTGAGACTTAAGTTAAATTTTGCAAAAATGACTGAAATCGGTTTTGCATTAAATTATGTTGAAATCTTGAATTTCAAGTTGTGCAGTTTTTCCTGAAATATCCTAACATCAAACTATTAGGGTATTTCAGAAATTTCAAGATTCTGTACCATAATACAAGATTTTTTCATTAGAACAGTTTACATAATGAAATTTTTTCATATCTGTCAAGTGAAATTTCTGTGATAAGTGATGGTCAAAAATTGTTCAATGGAGATGAGAGATTAATTTTTTTACATTTTTTTTGAAATGTTACTGATGAAATTCTAATAGAAAATGCAAAGTGTACTGCAATGGAAATCTTGAATCACCATGCATTCTCAATAATCGTGAAGAAAATCCTATTGGATAATGACGAGGTGCGGCATGTGGGGGGGAAGTAATTTGACGACATGGCAACACATTATTGGCAAATGTGATTGGCTATGCTCTGTAAGCTCACGTGACGTCGACAGTGTGCTCCGATTCGTTTATTTACCAGAAACCTTTCGTGAAAAACGTTCTGGTCACGTGATGCTTAGTCGCCATCTTGCCATTCAACATTTTGTCAACTATAGGCCGAGAAGTGAGAGAGTATCGGGCTTAAGGTGCCTATTTGGTGCAAATTATCTCGCGTTCTTGACAAATAATTAAAAGACTCTGAACATTGACATTACGGCAGGTGAGATGATCATCGATTACCTTCGTCTGGGAATACGGTTTAAACCGTTCAAATGACGCGCGATGGTTAAGGATAGTTTTCCCGCCGTACGTTAGGGTTAGTATTGATGTTGACTTTTTCTTTATTTTTTCGCTATATATATTTCATATATTTGTAGTTCTAAGTACATGTATGTATGTAAAATTCAATATTAAATAGCATTGATCCATTTGATGCTTTGCACTTTATTTTTCTCCTGTTTATAAGTGGGGCAGGAGCTGATTAAATATTCTCCACTTAGGCCTAATCACAGATCGACTTTTGTTTCATCTGCGTTCAGATTTTAATACATTAATCCGTGTTATGTATAAAATTGGGATTAGAAAATCGTCATAATTTAATTCAAGACAATTTTATCTTAAGTATACGTAAAATCCTTCGTATAATAAATTTTTAAATCCTCTACATGTTAAAAACATAAATTCTGGATTGTTGTGACTTCATGCTATTTTTTATGGTAGCTAGGATATTTGCAGTTTTCATATACAATCTTTGTCTTTCTTCCTTTCATATAATACAGCCATAAGGGAAACAGATGAATGATATGCTAAGATAATCCAAAAATAATTAGATGCAGTAGAGAATTAGTTTATTTGTCGTTGAAACATTAACAACTGTAAATATTTACTGTCATTTATTGAAAGAAATTGAACCATGAGAATATTCTTTGATTAATTATCCTAGTTCAAACAAAATACTATTGAAAAATAAGTTAATTGGATGTTTTGTCAACTAATTTATAGTAATTGAGAGTATATTCATAATTTAAAAAGTAATTTTGTTAAAATACGTAAAATATACCAAAATATAACTAGCTCTTATTATAATTGAGTTATATGATTAATATTAGACACTCCACAATTATTATTTATTAATAAAATACTTATATAAAAATATGAAAAATAAAATTAAAACCTTTGTTAGCTAAATAATAAAAATAAAAAAAAAAACGTGAATGTCTAATCTGTTACGTTTTCAATGATTAAATACAGTAAAGCTTTTGTTTAGAAATGTATAAGGAAATTAATGTTTGGTAGTTCATTTTTAAGAAACTTTTGAAATAAAAATAAAAATTTCATATATTTATAAAAATCATTGAAAAAATTATTTATCTGACACATTGTGCAATTTATAAATATCCTATAGTCAAAACAAATTTTTAAGAGTTCTTTTAATTTTAAATAAAAATAAATATATTTTTGTATATCAATATTTGATGTAGGCCTATAAAAATTCAAAATTATTTTTTAGCTTTGATTATTATAAACTTATAATTTGGTTTCATTAAAAATATATATTTAAGCTTTGTCTTGTAGAACTAAATACAAATAAAAAAATCATTTCCCAAAATTTCAGTTAACATAATTTCAGAATGCTTTCAATCAGTAAAATTCTATATTGAATATTTGCATCTGAGTCAAAATATCCTTACTGTTTATTTTTACTAGTATCAAATCTTCACACAAGTAGGAACTGTTATATCATTTTATCTAATATATTACTATAAATATAAGAAAATATAGCATGATATAATCTTGCTATATTTCTTATATAATTTTGACATTTAATTTCAAACTATCTAATTTTATTAGCTGTTAAAATATTGGTTTTAGATAGATTTTATTTCTGTTAAAAACAATTTTTTTTCTCATTTTTAAACACATTTTAAAGTATAAAAATATCTGTTCCAGACTACTAACTGGCTGAAACATATATTCCAATAATAATATATAATTGGCTAAATTATCAATTTCCTGATATTCTTAGTTCTTAATATCAGATAGTTAAATTTAACTGATTTGCTTGATATTTAATTATGAAACTCATAAGATATTTTAATCAAACTTTTATAAGATTGAAAATAAAATAACTGAAATAAATTTTCAAACTACAGATATTCTTTATATTTAACCCATAGTCAGAAGCATTGGATTCCATATAATTATAAGTAAATGAAAATTAAAATTTTTCAAAAATTTAAAAATTCATTACCTTTCTTATTTTTTCTTCTTTAAGGAAGATCATTGAGTGTTTTTGGAGATAAAATTGCTTAAATATACGGCTGTATGCAATAATCATATCTAAATTTTATTCATTATAGAGGCAAATTCCATTGTGTGATCCAGTAAAAATCATATTCTTACATATCTTACAAGTATAAACAGTATGATATTTAAAAAATTCATTTAACAATTAATTTTACAATAATACTATGGTATTTGCAGTTTTTCAAAAATATTTTTCCAAAAATGTATGCTGTTTATATTTTTTTTTAATTAGAAATTTTTAATTTATAATTGAAAAGTTATAACTTTTCAATAACTATAAATTAAAGATTATAACTATTATTATAAAAAATAATAATAATAAAAGATTTCAGTTTCATGTAGTTTTATTGAAAAAAATCACAACTTGTATATGATAGAACAAATTAGAGAACAACAATTACAATAATAAAAATATAAATCGTGAAATATTGTATAAACATTGTTGACTGATTTATTAAAATCAGCTGTATAAAACTTTATATTTTATAAATCATTTTTTCAAAGCAAAATATCGTACAGGTAACTCTTGATTTATGTTGGGGTTAGGTACCATCATATTAGTTTGCAATTCAAAACTTCATAATTTGAAGTAAAATTTCTGGAAATTTCTACCCTTTCCTCATTGGCAGTGGGGAGACACTCGGGTGTCTTCCTCTGCCAATGAGAAGTGGGTGGAAACTTCCAGAAATATTTTTTTCTATTTATAAAAGCTTCTAGAAACATAAAAATTCGTGTAACCCTGTGTGTAAGTGACAAAAATTTTGTAATTTCACATAAAATTACAAATTTTGTAATTTTGTGTAATAGTACAAATTTTGTAATTTTGAAACTAAGTAATTTGAGGCTTCATAAATTGAAGGTTATCTATACTTGTACTTTATTTTTCCAATGATATGTTAGAGAGAATTTTTCTTAATTCATTTATATATTAAATTATATAAAATTTTTTTCCAAAAGAAGACAAAAATTACCTTAATGAAGTTCTTATGAGATTTTAATATTTGACAAATACATGTTTAATTTCATTCCTTTAAAATGCATGTATTTATTCTATAATAAATCTAAAATTCAATATTTTGTGATTGTTTTTGGATTGCTTATTTTCATAAGCTACAAAATAAATAGTAATCAAGACATTGGCACAAAGTTTATATCTACAGAATTAGTAAATGGATCTCTTTCTTTTTTTTTTTTTTTTGAAGTAACCATAACATATGAATAAAAATTATTAAATATAGGTTTAAAACTAAGGATTAAAAATAATTTTCATTATTTGTAAGAAATAAAAGAAAGTACATTTCAAAATGATTAAATAGAATTATCTCCTGGTCTTAAAATTGAAACTATAATAAATTCTATAATGTTTATCCAAATCAGACCCTGAACTATGAAAAATGACTATATGGATAATTAAAACTAAAAGAACTAATTTATTCCTATCATTTGCATATTTTAACTTCATAGGAAAAAACTCATTAAATGAACAAGAACACATTTCTTGGCATCATAGGCAACTATGTTACTTAAATATGAAGCAAAATGTATATTTCATAAACAAAAGAACAAATAAAAACAGTAAAGAAATAAATAAAAATTAAACAAAAATCAAGTTAAATGTACAACAATTTGTTCATATAAATAAATAGCATGTTTAAAGAAAGAAAATTTTCTAATTGTTCTTGAATATAGAATATAAAAAGTGCTACATGCCTGAAAATTGTATATAGGGTGATTAAAAAGTAGAAAAATCATTAAAACACAATACATTAATATTTCTATACAATATATCAAAGAAGAGAGAAAATTTTGTGGAAGTTAAAAATAATGTTTCTTACCATTTTAAGTTTGAAACTGCTAATAGAATAATATTTACTTTTTGAATGACCTTGACCTAACTTTGCATTCCTTGCTACCATTAGGTTAGAGAAAATTGATATTTCTTCATGTTTGAGCAAAAATGTGATAGATAAGCATATCAAAGAAGTCAGTTGTTAATATATGTTTTAGTGATTTAAAATAGGATATTAATTATAAAGTTTAATTATTGGTATAAATTTATAATATATAGAAATATATATATAAAAATTCAAGTTTCAATGTTTAGAAAAACATTAATTATACCAAAATCATCCAGGAAATTTATAATTGAAATACAATTAATGATTCACACCACCACCAACCTTAATGTATAACTAAGATTGGTATGAATCATTAATTGTATAATTCTCTTGGAAGAACTGCTAGATATGAGCTAAATAAGTTCATTGAAATTTTGAACTTTTCTTAGTTATCAGATTTTTCTTATACTGTATAAGATACTTATAAAAAGCAACTTGCATACATTTAAACAGTACGTTAATTTGTGCTTTCTATTATTTTTGACTTTCCATATATATATTTTAATATAATTTTTGGAGTCACCATTTAAAACAGTTAATGAATATACTGGTACTTAAGTTATGATGGTGGTGTAATTAGTAAAATTTGCGATTAGTCAGTGTAGCATAACAGAATCCATGTGCATTGGTCTGATGTATCAAAATTAGCATTTTTGTGTGCGCTGTAATTTTATGTTAAGTTTATTACACAATAATACATAGTGCCCTAATAAAGATTGTTAGTGAGAAATCTATGAATTTAAGACATTTCTAAATTCTGATTGCTCCAATTTATGACTTCTAGTCCAAATTATATTGCATCATAACTCAGACTACCTATATATTTTGTGTGTATAATTTGGCAAAAATTTCTTATGATAAAACTAAAGTATCCATAATAAACTATAAACAAACTTTTATCAAGTTACATTTATTAATTGAAAAAAATTTATGAATTCAAAAATACATAGGTTTCTTCAGGACTGAAAGCATTTTTGGATTTGTAAGTTTTTTGCTTTGCTTAATGAAAGTAACCTAAGGCTTTTGTATAGTTTATTAGTGAACATTCATACTTCAGAGGATTTTATAATTTTTCAATAATCTCATTATCACTAGTGTATGTAGAGTTCAAATTTTGTTCTGTAAATATAATCATCTTATGCATTGTTTTGTCATATAGTATTTAATGAATGACATCAGCATTACAATTGATGTTACTCGTTAAATACTGTAATTTCATTGAAATTTTCACTTTGAATCATTAAATCAATTATAAAATTGTAAAAATATCATTAATGTATAGTACTAAAAAACAATAACAATACACACACATTTCAGTTTAGCTGAGGAACATAAGTCCTGATCCTGAAAAATTAGGGAAAACAAATTTACATAATTGTTTAAATTAAAACAATAGATGATACATACATAGCCCTTTACTAGACCAATGATTATATAATGTATATATATAATTCAAAGTATTGCTATAATTATTATAGTATATGTTAAATAATAGTATTATAATTCTGCAAAATTGATTGATTGCACGTTTAAAATAAGAAAATTTTAATATATTTTTTTATTATTATAATAATTTATTTTCCTGATATACAAATTAAACAACAGCACTCTTTGCAGTTGTGAAATGTACTTAACACCAAAATTTTTTTATTGTTAGCTAATGTTTTCGGTACTAGTGTACCATCATCAGGCTACAAATTTTCATTAATAATAACTTTGAACATATAAAATTGATGGTGCATTAATACCAAAAATGTTAGCTACCAATAAAAAATTTTGGTGTCAAGCATTTCACAACTACTAAGAGTGCTGTTGTTTAAAAAAAGTGAATAAGCAATTTCTTGATATATTGCTTAAATCTGAAATTGCATAAGTTTGAAATGTCTGTAAAAACAATTTGGGAAATAACTAAAGAAATCTTCAAAGTAATATATTATTTGTCTTTGTAATAATTTCTAATGGTTATTTAGTCTTAACTTTTTTGGGCTCAATAAAACTAAATCCAGAATGCTTGTTTTACTTTTATAATTTTTAAATTACATTAGATAGAAAAAATTTTTTTACTGCATAATGCTAAACTGTTATGTTTAATTTACAAGAATTGTAGCAGAATGTTTATATTTTCACATTCAATAAATTTAATATATTCATATTAAAGATTGATATTCTGTATTAGAGTTTTTAATACTCTGTATTTAAAAGAACTTTGTTTTAAGAATGTACACTATTATGTTTAATACATTCTTAAGTCAATATAAATCAGCATAGAATTTTGATATAACTTTTTAAAAATATAATTATTAATATATTTATGTTCTAGTTAGATTATTTTGCCACTTATAATTATCTTATCTTAGAATAGTTGTTTATATTTAAAATATTACAATGGCCATTAATTCTATTCTAATGTTCTTCTTAAAATTCTTCTTGTTAAGAATAATTATATTTTTTAAGAATTTTGTTTTCTTCCCTCGTTAAATTTATTTTTATAATTAAAGTTATGAAACTAATAAATGTTCATAATAAATTATTGATTGATCACACTTAAATATTTTTTCCTGTTAGTCATTGGAGGCTCTCTCTTTTGTACTCTACATTTTGAATGTTATCTATTATGTATATGCTTGATAGAATGAGTAATAGAAATTACCAGCACTAACCTCTGAATGTATAAACTTCAAATTTGGCATGAGATAGCATTTAGTTCATATCTAAAAGAAAAATCCCAAAATCTAACAACCTCAAAAAATTGAAAATTAAAAACCAATGTTTATATAATGTATATATATAATTCAAAGTATTGCTATAATTATTATAGTACTGTATATGTTAAATAATAGATTTTGTCAGTAGATGGCAAGAAATCTTAACACTTCTTTTAAACCATGATGAAATCTCTATTAGCAGCATGCTACTTTGTTTAGTCTCTGCTCTAAGTATGAATAGGTATACGAGGTGTGTTCAAAAAGAAACCGAACTTTTGAAATAGCGGGCCAACTGGCAGGGGGAGCATGCTGCGGCTACTGAGTGCACGTAGAAGCAGGTTTAGACAATATCCTGCCATTTTCTGCGTGTCGCTCTGACCATTAGTTGGTGAGCTATAACTGCTGAAGTGAACATATGCACAAGCTCTTCATCAGATTAGTGCCAAACTGAGAATGAAACAATTTGAATAACAATGTGTGTGTGTGAAATTTTGCTACATACTTGGCAGAACTTTTACAGAGACATTTCAATTGCTTAGCCAAGCATACAGGGAAGACTGTATGAGTTCCTGGCAGATTTGAACACGCTTCGGTTTCTGATCGTCAGTCAACAAACGTGGCACGAATTTGCAGTGACACGACGCATCTCAAGTTTGTCACTCAAAATTTGATAGCATGATCCTAGCAAAATTTTACACAAACACATTGTTTTTCAAGTTCTTTCATTCTCACTTTGGCACTAATCCGAGGAAGAGCTTGTGCATGTGCTCACTTCAGCAGTTGTAGCTCACCAACTAATGGTCATAGCAAAACGCAGAAAATGGCAGGTTATTGTCTAAACCTGCTTCTACACGCATTCGGTAGCCACATCATGCTCTCCCTGCCGGTTGGCCCGCTATTTCAAAAGTTCGGTTTCTTTTTGAACACACCTCGCATGTACAGTGTTAGTGATAAAAATGTATGTTTCTATAGAATAAACTAGTATTTATTCAATATTACTATACCAAATTTATTTTATAATAAAGTTTACGTATTCTGACTGGTTTGTCCCTTATTTCTGTTTATAGTACTGTGCTTACGAGAAATCAGTTCATCTTACGAGGGATATTTTTTTGTTTAGATTAGATTAATTATGCCACAATCTCATAAGAGACTTTTGACAGTGGGCATTTTCAGAGCACAGCACAAGCAGATCATCATCCATGTTGGAATCAACCAAAAGTTTGAAGAATAGGGTTCAATAGGTTGGGCCTGACCTTTCTGAAAATTTTGAACTGTGGGACTTGAACTCCAAATCTCTAAAACAGAAAGCAATTGCTTTATAATGTGACCATTGAGCTAACAATGGTTAGACCTGACCGATTAATCACTGTTACCAAAATGTATTAACCATTTTCTAGTTCCTGGGAGAACTAGAAAATGATTGACACATTTTCTTCATTTACAAAATACTTTTTCATCATTCCCTAATAAAATTTCATTTTTTGGAAAGAATATAATGTTACAAATTACAAACTAACTCTGACTAGGAATATTTTAATAGAACTGGTACTTTTTCCTGTTTAGAGCTAAATTTGTTTATTTGTGTGTGTATTAATTTTATTGGAAAATGTTCATCATAATATAATGTTATACTGCATACAAAGAATAAATTATAACTTCACATTTTGCAACTTTTAACTATAAATCTGATAAATTAATAGGCTATGATAGATATAGAAAAATAAATAAATATAAGGGTGTTCCTTAAAATCTAGCCAAATTTAAATCACAAACACTATTCATCAAAATAAAGTAGAATCCATATAAACACAGGTCCAGAAATGTTTCAAGATAACAATGAGTGTAAAAACAAATCTCCCTCAAAAGAAATCAAACTCGCGGGTTATTTCCAGCTGTTCACAGATTATATTAAGCCATCATATTGCTCATTGGATAGGCTTTATCTACTGGCAATCACTTTTAGAGCCCATTATAAGTTGGGCAATACTATGGTGAGGTCAACAAGAAAGTTGAAGGATGGAGTTGAATGGACAGAGCCCTTCCAGAAAAACTGAAGGTGGGAGATTTGAATTTGAAACTTGATCCTTCTAAATCGTAAGCAGATAATCACATGGCCATCCAGCCAACCCAATCATCCACAGACTGTCTCAGTAGCTTGCAGTGTTTGATTAAAGTATAGTTTGTTTTGTTACAGTTGATGACAAACCACAATTTACTACAGCCATCATGAAACTAATTGTCCTATTAAATAACACAGGTCGTAAAAGCATCATGTAATTTCAAAAAGGAAATATTTCTGGCCCATGACATTTTTTTCTGTTTTGATGAATAGAATCTGGGATTTAAATTTGACAAGGCATTTAGGAACCTCCAACAAACACACAATCTCGAATTTAAACAAGTTGAATAATTTATGTAAATTTGACTTTTTATGTAAAAGTTTTAATATGCTACATACTTTAAAATTTGTAAAACTTAATATATAATGCTGAACAATATTATCGTAATAATAATTATTACAATAGTTCGTATCATACATTACAGTCGATTGTACAATAAAATAGTAGTAATTATTATAACAGTATGTACAGTATTGTAGTAATAATGATTACAGTGTGTCATAATCATCATTACCATCACTAATGAAATCTCAATAGCAAAGTTAATAATAATTATCCATACGAACTGCATTATATAATTATTTTGTACCTTCAATCTTGTAGTGTATTTTTAATTTTATAAAATCATATATAAATTTATACACAAATTCAGCATTAATTTTGATAGGAATACAAGTCTTATGCAAGTCAGAGAGTTCCTTATATATTTTAAAATAAAAAATAGCTATTGCATAATTTAGAGATGATAAATATTCGGCATCTGCAGAATCAATTGTTGCAAATAGTAAACTATCATACATATTCACAACTGATATTTACGCAATCATTGTACGAATGAATGAGTAATAAGCATTTATAGAATTTGCTAAAATAACCCTGAACTGTTCAACTTAAAGCATTAAGTTTTTTTTGGAATATCGAACTGTACATTAAATCTTTAAGGAAATCTCACAAGAGTTAAATATAATTAAATCAAGCAAATGTCAGAATCTTGAACATATTCTGTTGATAAAAATCTAATATGATCAAACATATATGAATCAAACTAATAGGAATAACTGTTTAACAGAACAATTTATTCCTATTAATTTGGGATTTTATGTATAACAACAGAAATCTAAAAGAACATTCTTTTTCAACATATATCTCAGAGAAATTATTTTTGAAATAGTTTATTTCCCTAGAATTATTTATTGGATATTATGACAAATGTACTGATGCCAGTTTTGTTTTTAATAAAATTTTTTCATTTTTTTTTTGAAGCTGTTGATTTCTCTGTTATTATTGTTTTTGTGTCAAAAGCTGTTGTTTTTGTTGATATAATCATCATAATATACAAACTTCACATATGACATACTTCAGATATTCTTTCAGATGTTTCACATATGATAACAAATATGAAATAACTAAATATAATTAACTAACTGCTTATTCACTTTTTAATATAAAATCAAACTCAAAAAACAGCATTCTCTGCAGTCGTGGAATGTTCTTAGCATCAGGAACTTTATTTGTAGCTAAGGCTTTCGGTACAGGTATATCATCATCAGGATAATAACATGTAAGTTATTAGCCTGATGATGATATATCTGTACCGAAAGCATTAGCTACAAATAATTTCTGATGTTAAGAACATTCCACTATTGCAGAGTGCTGTTTTTTTTAGTCTAATTTTATATTTGGTTATCCTAGCAGGTACTTTGGTGAGCACTTATCATTCATTGCTGCCACCAAAATGCCTATACATAATCATTTAGTATATATGCAATAGCTCTTTTGAATATCATTTTATTTCTACCATAATATGAAATATTGATGATCTCTGAATTATATGGTGATAGCTTTTAATGTAAATAGTGTTCACATTTTAAAACGCTGCATAAGTTAAATTACATGTTTCTAAAACTGATTAATATCATGATTCAACTTCATTACAGAAATGACAAACTAAATATTGCAAAATATGTATTTGTTATGAGTTGCTTTAGTTGAAAGGTTACAAAATGTAAACATAACCAAACATCAATTTAAAAAATTAACACTGTTCAACAGATTGACTCATTTAGAATTCTGATGTGCTTATTGGATTCAATATGAAATCAAAAAAATTTAATATAATCATTTGCAAACAACTGAACAGACTAAATTTGTCACATCAACAAAAAAAAATTTATTCTGTACATCATACATCTGTGCATTTTTTCTTGAATTACAATAACTTCAGACAATTTCTACTTTTTCTCACAATAGACAACATTCTATCACTTTGGATCTAAAGGTTACTGAATGTACAAAAACTGCAATTGACAAACCTGCAAATTGTCACAGTGTTTCAGGCTGTGACAAATTATAATATTTTCGACTATGACAATTATCATGCATAGATATATTAAAGCCTCTTTAGAGTACGAGGAAATAAATAACAGATAAGTCGTTGCAATTTTGTATTTCATATCCAAGGTACGGATAATTCTTCTTCAGAGACAAAAATACGCTGTTTTATTTCAAACCGAACTATACAACTTTCTTGAGATTTTAATAATAAATTACAACTTGAGTAAAAACAAATATTCTAAATATCATAACATTAAAAATTATTTGAACTCTAGTTAGTGTCAATAACATATATAAATACCAGAGAACTTGAGTAAAAATGAGATTCAAAACGTCCGTAAATGAGTTTTGATTTATATTTTAAAGGTTAAAAACTATTGGAAATAATTAAATCATTCAGCTGAATTAAAGTATAGAGTTAATAATTTTGCAAAATTCAAACAATTAAAATTAAAAAGATATAAATATGAATATTTTTGTGTTAAATTTAATAATTAAATATTTTGGCACAAAACATTCCATAAATTTGACTAAACGATAAAAGCTATGAAAAATTTCCTTAAACAATTACATTCTTATATGTTATTCATTACAAACAAAAAGTTTCTCTTATGCCATTGCAATATTCATTAACTTTGATTATTTTCTTTCTAGATTCGGTACTGTAAAATCTTAAATCTAACACAGTCATGTCTCTATAAATACTTAATCATTTTGAGAGAGAGAGAGAGGGAGAAGAAAATCCTAGTTTGTCTCCCAAAAGTGTAGTAGAGGTGGGTCTAGGGTAGTTTGGTATAGGAAAGAAATTAAATTTTAGATACATTTTATTATTATAAATGCAAACCAAAATTCCTACCCTGGACCCACTACCACACATGTCCAGAGAAATTAAATTACATAAAATCAACAAAAAAAAAAATATTTGCATTTCATACAGAAAGAAAAACGAGCGTAGAGAGCTGGAAACAAGCTGCACATAAAAAAACCGAATGTACAAAAATATACACTGATTCGACATTTTGATTCCGTAGAATCTAAAATTATTGTAAATGACATGTATATATATATTAAATCTTCACAAATACACGTCAAAATAATTTTTAAATGTTTCACACAGTCTGTTGATTCTGGAAGAAAGACCACGGGTTTTACGAATGATTTGAAACAGATCTTCGTGGTCGGTGTGGTAGTGGGTGCCAAGGATGACTTTAAACTGGTAACCTTTTCCTCCTGCAAGAAGCAGAGCGGGACACATCAAAAATCATCATATAAAATTTTTATTAAGTGAAAAGTGAAGTGTCATGCTCACACTGTCCAGGAGTAGGAGTGATTCTGGATTTTTCTAAAGGTTCAACATAATTAGCTGGGAACAGTCCGACGACTCCATTAATTTCTCCCCTCCACCACGCAGTGTCTTCTTTGTTATGTACAGTAATTACTTGGCCTTTCTGGAATGTTAGTTCATCCTCATGTTGGGCAGTAAATGGATAGAGAGCAACTACTTGATCTAGAAATAAGTATATTTAGCTTATTTATTTGAAGGCACATTATAATGATTGAAAAATACTAATTACCTAGAGATGATTGTGATTGTGGTTGAGTTGTTCCATTTACTGTTTCATCTGTCTGTTGTTTCTGTTGTTGTTGCTGAGCATCTGGTGTACTACGGTTACTGCTTGTTCCACTTCCACTTAAAGGTTTTACGTATGATGCAGGGAACCAGCCAATCTGCCGTTTTTTGCCTTTTATCTATTTTAAAAAAAATTATTAGCTTTTCTCTCAAATTGTTCTTTAAATGTTATAGTTTATTAAATTAAACATTACCTGCATTTCTCCTTCCCACCAGCCACTGGGGCTTTTTTTCCTAACTTGAATGAGTTGCCCACGTTCCAAGCTCAACTGACCCGGACTTGTAGTTTGATACGGGGCTATCACAGTAACTATCTCTGGTTTCTTAAGCATTTTTGTATTCTGCGAGGATGATAAAGATAATGAAATAAAATATGTCTGGATTATTATTGAAAAATGACAATAGCAATAATTTTTGCACAGGTAAGATAAAAAAAACAGTAAGAACATGCAATTTAAAGACAGTAACAAAGAATTTGTAAGGGATTACATTAAAGATTTAAAAAGCACTGCAGCATTTTAATTATTAATCTAAAATCAAATACTTAGAAGACTTCAAAGCTTCAATTATGCAATTTGTTTTTTACAAAAGGTTTCATTAAATGATTCTATTAATTTTAAGAAAAACTTTAGACAACTCAATGCAAGCTTTCAAAAGTAAACTTGAAAATTAATTATTTTTTTCATGTGTATATTTCTAAAAAAGTACTCAGTTATATAATTTTAAACAGATTAAAATTATAAATACTAAGGAATGGTTCTATAAAGGCTAAAAAACATTATTGTAACTATTCATACATCAGGAAGCACTATACAGCAGGCATAAATGTACTAAGAAAAAACTTTAATGCTAGTGCTTTCTTAATACATTTACGCCTACTGTATAGTGCTTCCTGATGTATGAATAGTTTTAAGATGTAATACGAAAGCAGTGAGAAGAAGTTATAATTGTTTATGGATCATTATAACTATTATAGGAAACTTTTTCATCCAGTATTCAGTAATCTTCAGACTTTCCCGAAGTTTACAATTGAATTATTCTCAAAAGAATTCAATGTAAGCTTTACGAAAAGCTGAAGATTGTTAAATATTGGTTGACAATATTTCCTATGGATACTAATAAAGTTTAACACATTTACAGATTTTGATGATGATGATAGGAAGTTATTCAGTATGAAAAATTATTTCATTAAATTAGAATATTTATGAATGATATTTAACAACATTTAACTTCACACAAATTATAGAAGTGTATTAATTTTTGTAATGAACAAATTATCTTTCATTATGCAGTATTTATAATTTCTCATCAGAGAATTTTTTCATTGTTTAACAATTTTTGAAGGTATTCAGTATCATTTAATGAGACATCTTGTATATAAGCAATTCAATATACTATGCATGATAATAAAAAAGATAGTGCACATCAGAAATAAGAACTGATGTGACGAAACATTTTTTTTAAGTATGTTAAGGTTTAATTATCTGTTAATATTTCATTCTATTGTTCGAAAACTATTTTAATTTTATTTGAATATGAGAATAATTCGAATATTTTTTCATGATACGAATTCAGTTCTTATTATGATGTTCACTTTGAATTTCTTGATTTATAAAAAAATTAATCCAACCAAGTATATAGGACTATATACGATATTTGTGCTAGATAAAAGCAGATATGCTCTCTTAATAGAAAGTGAAGAAAATGCCAACTTTCGATTGTACTTTATAAATCTAGGAAAATAAAATTTCTATTTGTAAAGTCTAATATTATAATAGGAAAACCAAGCAGATTTTTATGGTAATAGCTTGACTGCCTTGTGGAAATTAGCATGCTTTCCTAAATATGAAAGAAAATCTTTGGGAGGTATAAATAGATCGCAAAACTCTAATCGCAAACTGCGCTCTGAAATCTGGCAGTCAAGATATCACACACATTGAATCAGACAATTGTAATTATACATTAAATAAATTTTTTCTTTTGGGTTTTAAGTTTTAAAAGCACACCTTTGGTTTAGGACTGTCCACAGCAGGTACCTCTGATTTTATGGTCTACGGAGGTCGCCATTGTTAATATGGAAGTAGTGGTTAGTAACAAATAGAATTTAAATTATTTAAATCAACAGTTAAAATATTAAATTAATAACAATTAACTCTCAATAACAATTTAAAAAGAACAATGAAATTTAAAATAAAGAACATGTTATTTTTCTTTTTAAAAAAGGAATAATTTCGAACTTCAATTAAAATTTTAGTGTTATTGAGAATTAACTGTATTTTATTTATAATTATTATATTTTAATAAAACTAATTTTATAATATATAATGCTGAAAAACTTAAATGTGCAGTGACATATGATCATACCATTACAGTGCATTTAACTTAAAGCTAAAATTTTAAATTAATTTAACAATAAATATAATAATGTGCAGAAATTAATATATGCAGAGGTCCTTGATTTGTGAATACTTGCATTTATAATAATGATGCGGTCGGTAAGGTCTGTGATAGTCAATTGCATTGATCATCGCAGAGCTTGCCATGTTCAACTGAATAATACACATATATTGATAGACAATAAATACAAGCTCAGTTTCAGTTAGATTATTTATTTACTTTTTAAAAGAAACTGGAGTGCTTTCACCTTGATTAAGTCGAAAATGTTCTTCAGCAGTTTTTAGTTTACATAAATAAATAGAATAAATTTGAATTTCTTAAAAATTTTTTAAGGAACTCAAATTTATTTCTTTAAATACTAAATAAATAGTTCTATCTAAAAAATTAAGCTCATATCTATTGTCTATATATTGAAAAAAATAGAAAGTGGTAATTATTTTTAACTCCATCCTTTAATTTAGTTCTCCAATTTTGAATTTGTAAATTTACTATATTATATTGTGCTATAACGAACAACATATAATGTATCTATCAGTTGCTTACTAAGTAAAACGTATTTCTCTGACTTATAACATGATTATTGAAATGGATCACTTCATAAATCAAGGATTAACAGTACATATAAATGTTAAATTTACAGATAAATATTTACTATAGATTATTCTAACATAAAATATATCCTACAGTCAATTAGTTATTGAGAATTACAATTTTCATATATTGAGTTTTCTTAGAGTTTAATATATTTGAAATATTAACAATATACACATATATATATATATATATACACAAACATAGCCAGTATATAATCATAAAGATATTATGTTCTATACGATATAATTATACATAAAAAATAATATAAATGAATACTACTTGTAATCGAAATTAGAAAATGGTGGTCTGAAGAGCACAAAGGCATATGCCAGAAATTCCAATTGGAGAACAGAACTCACAGATATGCCATGCAAAAGAAGACTTATTCAACTAGGTAATGATATGCTTAGAGTTACTACTGAGGGGATTCCAGAGGCAACAGTCAAGTAATTGGCCATAATTGTCCATTCACACCATTCAGCTATTAACCAAGATCCCATAGATACCTAGAATGTGTCAAAACTGGATAAGTGGGTAATCATGAGCTC
>WUQG02351470.1:0-18442 GCA_011317285.2 Androctonus mauritanicus | reverse complement strand
CACTCAGTGCGGATTCATTTAATACGGTATTTTACAGGAACCAATTAACCGTACTAAGCGAGGTATTCCTGTATATTCAAAATGGTTTTGAATACATTTAATGCGATAATATATACTTTATTATCAGTTTTAGACTACTTATATAATAAAAGTCATTATATTCAATAAGTTAAAAGTGAATTGTTCTTCATCTTATGTTGATTTTTTTTATTTTTGTAATAAAATAGTTATAAAAATGTTTTATTGTATAATTTAAAACACTTTTAATGGTAATTATTAAACTGTTTTATTACAAAAATTAAAAAAATAGTGATTTGAAAGATTGCTGCTCTGTCTGTATGTGTCTATCAATTATTTTTTTAACTATTTGGTAGAATTTTGTAAAATTTACTAGAAATATTTTTCTGTGAAAAATGACCTGAATGTTTGCCTTTTGACCCTGTCTCTTTATCTGTCAAAAAATAGCAGATGCTTTAATTTCCTAGATGCTACTTAATATATTCTGAACTAATTAACAGATTTTTATGTAATATAATTACATAAAAATCTAAACCTATCTTTTATGTAAGGACTAATTGTTGGTAATTGACCTCAGTGATGTGTCAAATAATTCTTTAACTTCAATCTTATAAGAATGATAGGTATTCAGACTATTAAAATTTATTCAGCTGATGCCATTTAATAGATGACTGATTGATTGACTAAAACTTTTAATAACTCTTTGACCGTATTGTTGATTTTTATAAAATTCAGTAGGGGATTATGTCATTAAAGTCTATCTTGAAATGAAATTGCTTAAACCTACAGCCTTTGTTCTTTTAAAAATGGTGGATGGTGATTGTCAAAACTTCTAAGCTATTCTCTAGAAACTGTTAAATTATATAGTATTTGATAAATTTTTATGACATTCTATAAACTGGATATGCCATTGGAGATGACTTTGATGAAATATATTTCGTCTTCATCTTTAATCATATTGAAATAACATACATGTTTGTCTAGAACTGTTTGTTTTAAATAAAATGAAAAGTATAATCAATATAGTATAATTTTAAGTTTAAAAAATAATAAATAATTTTATATTTTTTAAATTCAAATAAATAATAAATAAAAATATTTTTTAAATTCAAAAATTAGTTTTTATTTTTCTGACATCAATACTAAAAAAAAAACAGAAACAAATAACTTTCAAACAGGATTTTTTAAATTTAAAATATAAATAATAAAATAAGAATTTTATTATAAAACAACAACCTAAAAAAATTAATTTTTAAATTTAAATTCCCTCTTTATTTCATATTTAATGCGTAAGGTTAATGTTTGGACTAAAGTAATATAGTTGCTAAATAGTTTTCTTTGTTTTCAAAACATTTTATTGTATAAATTTTAATTAAAAGTTGATATTGAATTTTTATTCATTTAATTTTAATTACTAGCATTTTTAATTTATGATCTAAAACAATTAAGATAAGTTATAATTTGATTAAATTTTATTTACTAACTGAACAATATTTAAGAAAATATCCGCATATATTAATATAGGAGCTACCAAAGATATAGGAACAGCTCTAACAAGACTGTGTTTAAGACACAGAAGTGTAGAAGCACGATTAAAATCATTTACAAGGTTTGTTGAATTTTTCTGCTAAATTGTTTACAAAAAATTTATTATACGATATTTTTAGAATGTTGAAAGATTGATATTAATTAATTATAATCTTTTTAGTTCACTAATGGATAGTTTAGTTGTACCATTGCAAGATAAAATGGAAGAATGGAAAAAAATAGCCTATCAACTAGATAAGGATCATGCCAAAGGTAGTAGTAATATTAATATACTAAAAAGTAATAAAAATTAAGATCCAAAATAAGATTTTTACTAAATATAATATAATGAATATGGTACATTAAGAATAAGTCAAATGATGCATTACAACATACAAATAATCTTCAATTTATAATGGAATTTGGTTCAAACTACCCAGATTGTAAGTCAAAAATATCTTATGTTTATTCATTACTCACTATTATTATTATTATTATTATTATTATTCATTATAACACAATACTGTATTGTAGTAAACTTAACAAATACAAAGTAAAAGGAACCATGCACAGAATGGATTGCCAATATAAATAGTACTTAAATAACTTCTTTTTTTGGAACTATTATTTGTTAAGCTCAAATCAAATGTGGAATGAGTTAACATAATTAAGAAATTTCACATTAAGCATGGTTTAATATCATTTTTCATTACTTATTAATATTTATTAAAAAAACCTATAGTATTTTTTTATAAGTATATTTAAATAAATATAAATATATCTTTTATAAAATGTTTAATTTTGACAATTTGAAATGTTATTTTTAAGTTATTTGTTTTGTTTTTCATAAAATTTTATTATTATTTTCTTCTTTATATATCTATAAATGATAATGTTGCAAAAATAATAATAAAGTTTGCTATAATGAAAACTAATAATTTCCAAAACACTAATAAATAGCAATTTAAAATTATTAATTTACATATAATTATTTAACTTATATACACTCTATCGACTAAACTCAAAAAATTCAACAAACTAATGTTTGTTAAATTTTTTGAGCTGAAGAGGGTGTCTAGACGCCAAAAACATTCCTCAATAAATTTTGTTTTTTATTGAAATTGAAATTTGTGGATTGCTTAATAGTACTAAAACGAAATTGGAGAGAGAAATTAAAGCATTATTTATTTATGCATATTTAATAATTTTTTATTAATATTTCCATGTAGTATAATAATTTTAAATCCATTAATAAAATAATATAATTTAATGTGTGTTAAAATTATTGGATTATCTGTGATTAACACTACCTTTATCATAATCATCATCAATAAGTAATTTAAAATAAGTTTTTTTTGTTTAATCATCTTTAATGTAAAATGAATATTGTTGATCCATGTTACATCACACTTTACTGATTATATTTTAAATTTATTTTAATATAATATTAAATACTTCAGAAATAGTTTGTTTCCAGAAAAATTTTATTTCTTAAATTATTTTAATATTTTAAAAAATTTTTATTATTATAAGAAGAACTATATCCAGTCATAAATTTCATTTTTTAAAATTATAGTAGAGCCCCAATTATCTGAAATTAGATTATCTGGATTGCAAATTAACTGGAGTTAATTTGTAATATAGAAGTAATGTTTAATATCAATATTTTATCTTACAAATGATATCTGAAAGATTTTTAAATGCCCCAGATTCATTTCTTTATTATATTTTAGATAATAAATAACCAAAATTAGAATAAAATTAAAATTGCAAATATACTGTAATAATTTCTAGCTGCAAATAAACAAATTTCTTGTTTCTTTTTTCAGTAAATAATAAAATATTCGAATATATGTAGGCAATTTATTTAGTTTTTTTTTTAATATTAAATACATATAGTCTATAATTCTCATTTTTTTGAGTATTTTGTGGATTATCTGGGGAAATTAATTTCCCAATTACTCTGAGAGTCTACTATATTTCTTTTGAGTTTTTAATAAATTTTTTGTTTTTAAAATTGAAAAATTTACATTTGCTTATAACAGATAATTATTTGATGATATTTTAATAACTTTACTAGAACACATTTAAACAGATTTTCAGTGAATAATAAATATTGTATGAAGAATCTAAACAGTTTCCCTGATTAACAAATTATCTACTTTTAGCAATTTTTTATTATTGGTACCAACCACTTAATTCATTTATATATAAATGAATGGTCAAAATAGCATGTGTAAGTGAGTGAGCAATGGAAATTCCCAGTTCTGACCACTAGGTGTATTAACTTCAAATTTGATAAGGAGGTCATATCCAAAGGGAAAATTTCAAAATTTAAAAAAATTTTATTTTAGCATTCTAGATTTGTTTGAAATCAGTTTATCAATGTGATCTTTAGGGACATTTTGAGAGAAGAGAATCATCCTTTTTGACATATTTTAACTTTGGCTCAATTGGGCAAAATTTTCAGACAATTTTAACTGAGTTAGGATAAGCATATAATTTAAATTTAGCAAAAAAAAAAAAAAAAAAACAAAAAAAAGCAAGCTCATAAACCAAACCTGGGGTATTTTCAATTTTAAAAAGTCTCCATAAGAAGATTATTACAACAATTATCATATATTAGTTTATAAGACACTTCCATATAGAAGATATATCCTAATTTTGGAAAATGTTTATTGTTAACACAATGGAAATTTAAAATCTAATAATACTTTTCTTTATTGGTTTTTAGGTTTTATTTTACATTTAAAAGCCATAAAATATATGACTATTACTCTTCTTATTTTATTATTATTCAATATTAGATTCATTATTAACATGATTGTTATTATTCTCATCATCATCGATTAGGGATTAAATATATAACTGGAATTTAATTGTTACTCCAGTAACAGCCTGGTAATTATTGATAAGTGTATAGACTATTTATTATAATGACATAAACTATCCATTAACTACATTTTGTCACTTGCCAATTTTTTGCATGTTCTGTATAGCAGTTTTCAGCTTATAAGATGCAGGGTGTAAGATTTATAAGAAAAATGTGCATCTTATAAGCCAACAAACACAGTATATAATGGCGTTATATAATTGTTTTAACCTAAAACCTTGCTGATGAGGAATTTTAAAGTTGAAAGTACTCCAAGTTTCGTATATATGTTGTGATTAAACATTATTATCTACCTATTCATGAGCTTGTTTTTCTAGTTATTCTCAAGGACTTCAAGTAATCTAAGAAATTTTATATCCCAAATTTCATTGATATAAGCTGAATAATGTGACCTATAGATATGTCTAGAGAGATAGAGAAGAAGAAAGAGGAGAAAAATGATACTTTTTTTGCCAATTTTTGCAATTTTTAAACTGCTTTTTATTAATTGGATTTCAAGCTTCAAATTTGGCAGTTGTATCCTATTGAATACATTTCTCAAACATAATTGTCAGATTATTATTAATTAGTACAGGATCAAAAGTCAGAGAAAATTTAATTTTGGTCATAATGACTGATAATAAAGAGCCAGTCAGTGATTACTGTACTTGATTAGAGTCACTGCCATGCCTCTTGAGTATTAGAAAATTTACTTTGAAAGTATAATTGATTATCTAATAAAAAAAATAGAGCAAAATTATATCATCAAAAACTATTTTTTATAGTAAATGAACGAAGTATTTATATTATTAATATTTTATAAAAGATACTATCTTCTGTTTAATAGTTTTATATGGTATTTATCATTTAATAGCTTAGCATTAAATAATTAAGTAACTTTTTGAAATTACTTCTAAAAAATAGTGCAATTTAATAATAAATTTTGAACAGTATATAGAAATATGCAGAATTTATATACTTTAATCCCATATTTTTTGATTTTGAAAAAATTCAAAATTTCAGAACATATATGAATAGCTGCTATTTTTAATTTCCTAATAAAATAATATATTCGTTTGTTTAAATTTTTGAATAATGCTGAAATTTGAAAAAGTTTTAATTAAAAACTCAAAAATATTTTTCAGTAATATATTTTTGTTCTTGAAATTATCAATTCATGTATTTAAATTATCAAAAGATTTTGTATTCTTTTAATCATAATTTTTAATTTCCAATAAATTTCAAAGAATAAAAAAAAATTCTTTATTTTTTGAAATTTATTTAGAAGAAAAATTCTTTAAACATTTTATTAAACAAAACTAACAATTGAAAATTAAATTTATGTAAATGTTAAGTTGAAAATAAATTTTATCTGTATATATTTATATTATATTTGAAATTTAAAACAAAATTTATAATTTTAAACGTTTATTGAGAAAAGTTTTTTTTTTTGTAAAAAACCTCTTTCTCATTATTAGTTTAATTTAAATTCATTAACTTTATGCACTCTTATATTAGCCAATATATTGTTTCCCTATATTGCTCATATGGTAGATAATATTTGCCACATACTAGGTTGCATTTCAATCATCATTGTTTCTAAATAATTTAACCAGTAATCTAGTGATTGTTTTATCTTTCTGATTATCTAAATATTTCTTATATCATTTTTTTTAGATTGGAAATAATGTGGATTTTTAAAATATTTTCTTTTATTAAAAGATTACTTAGTTTTAATCAAAATAATCATTTTCTTCATTTTGTTTTATAATATAAGTAGTATATCCCTAACTTATGCAGTTAATTTGTCCAAAAATTTTCACATAAGTAAAAAACTACATAAGTAAAGCAAGGCTTAAATTTGATTTATATATGAATGTACACATTAATTAATAAAATGGCTAAATGAAATTTATGAGCACACTCTAAGCATAGATAAGAAAATTTAAGAATATAAGTAATTATTTTTGCAAAACAACAAATTGTTTAATGAATTTTTTATTTGTGTTTTATGGAAATTCTACACAAATAAAAAGACTTATGCTTCTATATATCTTTGAAACCACAGAATTTAAAATTGTATAAGAAGGGGATCTATTGTATTTGTATTTTTTTTCAAATTATACACTGCTTCTAGTATTCATTCCTTGTTAAAGCTAAATATTTTTCAAATATTTTACATGAAATTCCCTTAAAAATGGCAAATTCTATAATATTGGACTATATGTTATTTAATTTATTTATTTCAATTTTTCAGTATAATAATAAAATTATTCATATAAGAAAGAGAAAATATATTTTAGAGTAATCTGATTACTTATTACAAAACAGAATGGCATCTCCTGTCACTTAATGACTTTTTAACCTTGCTGATTTCCAATCTCGTTCTTTGTCACTAATTATTGTATTTAATTTTATAAAATCTTATATCTAATTTACTGATACCATAATCTTACGAAATTAAAAAAAATATTTACGTTAATAATTCAAAAGAAAATTTTCTTAATATATAAAAAAATAAACAGTGGTAATCAGAAGAAAAAATTTATTTCAGAAAAATTTTTGATTTATGGTGAGATCTTCTTCAGATGCAGTTTGGATCCAGAATAATAAAATGTTTTTCTAAAAAATAAAAGCTGAATCATATAAAGCATTCTGTTCTTAAGAATAATGAAATTTTTCATTCAGATAACTTCAATAGGAGAAAGCTACAATGAATTTATTTTAAACAAATAAACTAGAAAGGATTGAGTCCTGCAATAGTTACTTAACAAATGTAGAGAAAATAAATATTAGACATTTCAGTATTTATTATTTACTGAGAAAATACATCTGGATAATTATTTAACAAAAATTTTATTTTTTTTTATGTTATGCAATTTTTATAAAAAAAAAAAAAATAATTGTAGTTGATACAACAAAAATGAAAAACTATATTGTAGCATATTCAATTCTTAATAAAACTAATAGTTTTAATTTTTTTGAAAGTTACAATAGTAGAAAAGTTATATTAAATATCTAAATAAATTTGTAAATAAATAATTATAGCCATTCAGTAAATATAAAAATTATCTTTAACTCTATGGCCTTTGAAAATAGCTAAAAATAATTTTTATGATTTTTCTTATTTTGATAATTGTTATCTAGAAGAAAATGTGATTCTCCTTAACAAGATGATAATTGCAACAAGTGATTATTTGCAGCCAAGCTAACTTAATAGAAAAGTATTTATTATAAGAAAAATATTGTTCCATTACAAACAGTAATAGTGCAAATAGTGAGTTGTTTGCAGTCAATCTACTCAGAAGCAGAACACATTTCTATAGATAAAAAACTTATCAAAAATGAATAAAATCAGCAAAATAATTTTTAATAGATTTAAACTAAACTGATGAAGAGAAGCAAGTTTTGCACAAGCAGACAAAGAAACTTTCTTAATAAAATTCTAAAACTATAAAAATTATTTTTTTAAATTCAATTATTGTCGGAATTTTGATTTGATATCTTGAAAATTCAGTAAAATATATGGTACAAATCATTATGAGAAAACTTCACAAAAATGATTAGCATGATAAAGGCTAGATACATTTATCTTGAACATATTGTGTAGTTATTTCAGAAATTTATTCTTTCTTAAATGTCTTTTTTCATTATATATCAAGACAACTGATTTGATTTTGTTTAAATTTATAATTATTATTATTAAAAATTCTTCAAAGATTTGTAAAAAACTTTTTTCTTCTAAATTATTGATTTTCTTATTATCACCATTTAAATCTTAATTTCTCAGCTAAATGAATAAGAATAAAAAAGTATTTGGCAAAAGAAGCAAATAATACAAGAAGAGAAAAAAAACATGTAAGTGTTAAAAAAAATTAGGCCATGCATACCTCACCAAAAATAATACATATCAATACCAACCTAATTTTACATCTCCATCTTCTGTGAGGAGGATGTTAGCCCCTTTAACGTCACGATGCATCATGCCCAAAGAGTGAAGATATTTTAAACCTTGTAGAGTTTCTCTACACATATAGGCTATTTGAATTTCTGTGAGAGGACCAGTAACTATAAAAAGAAAACATATATGTATATAGTTTATCTCACTTAAATATACAAATTACATCTTCTTTTCTGATTTATCTTATATACATATATTAGAAAGACAATATAATTTAAATATTTAACATCTTTAGAACTCTAATGTCAATTGATTCAATTTAAGAAAGAAAATGCTAAAAATTATGTTAATTTCTTAATAATTTTATTTTAACGATTATTTTTCAAAGAAATAATTGTAAATTTGTATAATATATAAAAATATAAATGAAATAATCTTCATACTATAACTTTTAGAAATTATTATTTTTAAATTTTACTTATTTAAGTTTATAGTTAAATTTTTATAAACTCATTAATCATAATGTACCAATCTATTATATGTTCAATATTGAATTATAAAACTCAATATATTTTAAATATACTATTATAAACAATGTAATAAACATTCCATAAAAAATATATAGAATGGTCTTTAACCTCTTGAAAATATCTAAGAATAAACATGAACCCTGGCAAAGTGCCTAAATGTTTGATTGTTGCTAATTTTTTTTCTTGATTAAATAAATCTGATACATCTTAACAATAAATGAAAATCTATCTAGGCTTCTATGTTATAAAATATTTTATGAAAGTTAATTTAATTTGAAAAATAATCTATTCAAGAAATGATTCATTTTCCCATTTTAACGATGCCTGCTAATCAATTAATTAATCAAATTTAATATTTATTTGTAATTTGAAAACTGATTAAAACTACAGTATAAAAGTTTAAAATTATCATGTAGAAGAAAATTATAAGTTTCTTAATTATTAATTTAGCTATAGTAATTTAAAGCTTTTAACAAAGATTAATAATATACTAGAAAGTATATTATTAATCTTTTTTCTTAATTCATATTATAAATTATTAAAATTTCAATATATTAATAAAATATAGCTTCGCTAATATGCAAAAATATCATGCACAGATAACTGTTCTGATAATGCCAAATATAAATAAGAGTGTCTAACAAACATACACACAGTTATAAAACTGCTAAAGATGCAGTCACTGTAATATTATAACCAATATTTACCATTAAAAAGGAAGTTTTAAATATCTTGTGTTTATGGAAAAATATTCAATAATAATAATCTTATTGAATAGTATTCCATAAATATACAATATTTTATTCAAATTTTCTGTTTTTATTCAAAATAGAAAATAAATATGCAAAAATAATTATTTATTTATAAAATCTTTACCTATTTTTTATAATTCAAATTTGTAAATGGTTCTAATATAACTGCAATTTATATTATAGTATATCAAATGCAAAGTTCTTTTCTAATAACAAACAGACAGATATAACAATACTTAAATTTTATTCCAATCATTTTGTTCAAAATAATTTACACAAACATAATTCCGATTAAGCTTAACAATTTAAAAAATAATAGCCAACTTATATATAATACTGATTGAAACTAAATGAGAACTAAAAAATGTATTATCAAATGAGCTATATTTCATATTTAACATTAATAGATTATAATATTTAGTGATTCTTAGTTATCACAATCAATGTCTTCCCAAGAGATTTTGAATACAATATTTATCAATAAAGATTTACAAGACTTGGCTCAAAACAGAAAATTATAAATATTTATCTGTTTTGAGCCATATTTGAGTAATATTTTATAAATAAATCTCATAAATTACTTGACATCATGTCTTTTAAAATTCACATTTTATTCAGAACTTTTTTGTAATTTCAAGTGTATTTATTATTTTAAGTACACAGGATTCGAGATTACCTGCCTTGAGTTTTCACACCTATCAGTACTAAGGTCAAATCATTGTGCTGCATAGCTGTCAAATTTGTCGCCACATAATTGTATCTGGATGGCATACGTGAACACAGTGCTGCAAAAACTCATGGCAAATAATTTTGAATCTTGCCCTTAAGTATAATTATAAGATAATAATTCATTATTTTACAGTTATAAAAATAACTTTTAAAAATTTAAATTCAATTTAACTTTGAATAATAATAATAATAATAATAATAATAAAAGATTATTTTTTATAATTTAAAAAGTGTTGCTATAATGTTATTAAAAATCATATCTTTTAATGCAATAATATATTATAACAGACACAACTCAAGCACTATAAGCAAAGAACGTTTTTGTTATAGTAAAACGTTTTTGGACTATACAGTTAGTCCCTCATCAGTACCGTATCTCAGATTTAGATCTATAAGAATACACCAAAAATTTTATAATCATTATAAAATTTTTAGTATACTCTGATAGATCTAAATCTGAGATACGTTACTGATGAGGGACTAACTGTATAGTCCGAAAACGTTTTACTATAACAAAAACGTTCTTTGCTTATAGTGCTCGAGTTGGGTTTGTTATAAGATTAGAGAAGCAAAGTATATTCATCTTTGTCAGAAATAATATATATATGTATATATATATATACATTAATTAACATTTAAAAAAATTGTTATTTCATAACATAACATAAACAATGAAATGATACATACTATGATAGATATCTTGCAAAGATCCACCTCCACAATATTCCATACAAATCCATAATTTATCTCTTCTGTGATGAATAAATTATTTAAATTTTTATAACTGAATCAATCATTGAAAATTTTAAAATTTTATTCTTAATTATTACCTTAAATAGCTGCCAAAATATGCTACAATATTAGTATGCCTACATGATTTCATCATTAAGATTTCTTGCTGAATAATTCCAAAATCATCACCTATTTATAAAAATTTTAAATATTAACATTAGCTAGTATTATATTCTAGTAATTTATATAAATTTTCACTACATTAGCTTATATAATAAATGATTTCAATTGTCATAAATTAAATTAAACGATATTTGAATGAAAATCTCCAAACAAGCACTGTAGCAAAGCATACAAGTTTTATATGGTATAACGTTTTCGAATAATGTAGATCCCTCCTCAGTACCATAACTTAACAGTAAATACAGAATAATTTCAAACTATTCTAAGCTGTTACTAGTTCTAAGATTCTTATTTACCAAAACAAGAATCTTAGAACTAATAACAGCTTAGAATAGTTTGAAGTTATTCTGTATTTACTGTTAAGTTATGGTAATGAGGAGGGATCTATATTATTCGAAAACATTATACCATATAAAACTTGTATGCTTTGCTAGAGTGCTTGTTTGGAGATTTTACAATTAAAGCAAAGAGTTTAATAATTGAATATTTGAATGAATTTGGTATTATGAAAGAAATATTATTCTTTTATTTAAGTTGTTTTAATTTTAAAGCCATATTTAAATTAATACAAAAAATATTAAATTGCATATTTTCTTCCAATATAATTATTTTTTATATTGCAAATAAAATAGATTAGTTTTAATATGATTTTAGACATTTCTAAAATAGATAATAAAGTCAAATTACATAAAAGTTATTAAATTATAAATGAATTCAAATAATAAAATGTAAATTTAATAATATTTGATAATGCTGCTTGAAATATTTATTTAGTTCAATTTTTAAAACAATAGCAAAATTCTATTTATTGAAATCAAAGAAAAATATTGATGTTCTATTTAGTATTGCTTCTTTATTATATAATTTCTGATAAAATTTAACTTTCCTTATCAAATTTATTATTATTATTTAATAAAAAGAAAAATAAAATTATTTTAATAATTATAATTTGAATTGTATGCATTTTAAATTTGTTTGAAGCTAAAAGAAATTTTAACACAACGTTTCAAGCAGAATTAAATCAATATTTATGTTTAGACGTAATAAAAAATTAGAATCTCTTAAATTTGAAATTTTAAACAAAATTTGTTTAGAATGAATTTCTGCCAAAATTATATGCCCAGAAATATCTGAATAATTCTTTTTTGTGCCAGCCGTCTTCTCGATAAGAACTACAATATTTTGGACTTGCCTTCCTTTTCCGAGTTGCTTAAAAAGCACAATCTGAATATTTTATTAATATATATTGGAGGTGATCTGTCTATGGACAACTTGTTTTTTAATGTGCCTCAGTATAATTCTTGTAGCATTGATTTATTGTTTTTACCTACTAACAAGTAAGAGACTTGAAAAAACTTCAAGATCATTTTGGAACAGAGCTGCTAGATCTTTTAATGATTTGTATTTTTTGGAATGAGGGGGTCTGCCCATATTTGCATTTATATGTAGGGTGGTGAGATAAATAAATAATATATAACAATTTAATATTTTTACATAGCCTTGGTAATTTCAATATTATATTAATATAATATTAAAACAAGCAAAACATTACTTAATATATATTTTAAAATGCAATTATAATGTATATATATTATGCATGAATATTTTTTGAAACTAAAACAACTAAATTTGACAACATAAAATTGTAAAAGATGCTATAATATAGATTCAAAATTTAAATAATCATTATTTACAGATGCTAGATTAAATCAGTTTAGTCTAGTATCTGTAAATTATGATTATTTAAATTTTGAAAAACATTCTGATAGACTAAGAAATTTAAATTCTCTTAATTCAAATATGGAAAAAGAATTTAATTAAAATGACCTCTTTATCTCTTATGAAACTGATGTACGATATATAATTTTACTCCTAATTTTTTATTACACAAATATAGTTTTATCATCAATTTTTGAATACTTATAAATATACAAAATAGATATAATGCATATTTTGATTTATATTTAATCTTTGTATAATTTATTATGCAATATATATTTTAACTAGTTAATTTTTCATTATTTAAACTTATGTATTAAAAATGTGCACTGTTGTTTAATTTTTTTGTACTTTTAAAATTAATATTCCATTCTGATATATGATATGTTAAACTTCTAATAACTTTTTATATAGTTCCCATATCTTATTTACTGAAGATGATCCTGAGTTGGACTGAAAACTTTTTAAATCAAAATTTCTTTCTGCAAATAGTGTTATCTTACGAATATTTATTCTTTTAAGAAATAGTAGCATGCAGTAATATTGAATAAAACTACTTTTTATTCTTTCAAACAAGGAAATTTTGTATTTCGTGTCTATCAGAATTTTATATGGATAAAACTAAAAAAAACAATATAAAAACAAAGATGAAATGCTTAAGTTTTCTCATTACTTTCATATAATTCTTCTAAAAACTGCCTTTGGCGCCTTTATAGTATATTAATCAATAAAATCTAATACATTAGCAGTTCGGAATACTCTTTTATTTAATGAACGTTTTCGATAAATGAGGTTACCAAAAACATTCATTAAATAAAAGAGTATTCCACAACTGCTAATGTGTTAGATTTTATTGATTAATATGCTTAAGTTTTTTTACTGTATCCAAGTTTTGATGTTGGCTCATGTTAAAGCAATCATTTACCATTGTGATGGATCCAGGTTTATTCTGGATCTCGCATATCATTTTTCAAGAAGATCCAGGTCTGACCAAATTTATTGTTCCAGGCCAATCCTTCAACCTTCTAGATGATCCTACTATAGATGTTAGACAGTCTGTGAGGGCTCTAAATGTGACGAATGTCAAAAGTATCCTTTGGCAAATTGATTCAGATTAGCTTAACCAACTTTCTAGAAAATATAAGCAATTATTTTTTAATGCCACTTTCCAACCATTGGCTGACTATTATATAACGACCCCATTCCAGACTCACATCTGTAGTAGAACCATTAGGATGTTATAGTAGGTGAATTAATGCCTGAGCCAGATCCATCAAAACTTTTTTAGAAACATGGAATCCAAATTCCATGCTTCCATATATTTACGATGGGGTTGAACAGATCAAGCCTGGATACCTAAAAAATCTGGAGGTTTGAAACTCAAAATTAAATATAAATACATGTTTCGATCCTGGAGACAATTCAGTTATCTGGTCAACTCGCCATCATTATTGGAAATCATATGATGGCAACTGTTGTAAATATGGATTTTTGTCATAAATCATAAGTGTGGATTGTCATAAGTTGGAGACTTCTATTTTCTCTATTCATATTCTTATATAATTAGGTATAAATTCAAATTTTTTTAGTTAGTCTGGAACATAATTCCCATATAATACATTAGTTCAATAAAAAAAAAATCAAAGTTCAATATAAGTTATAATTTTTAAGAACATAATTACAATGTATATTGAGAACTCCCTGTATTTTGATAGATTTAGCATATAGCTATCAATAAAAACAATAAAATAATTTTTTATTTTATTGTGGTTACCTAGTGGTTTATTAATTACATTTTAATACAAGAAAATGTTATTTTAAGATAACGATGTTTTTGAAAAATTATGCATTAAAAAAATTTGATAATACCAAGTAATTCATATAATAAACCAAAAGCAAAATATTAAATTCAGAAATATCTCTTAATAAGAAATTTAAAAAGTATTTTAGCTTAAATCTAGTTTTAATAAAATTGCAATTAATACTAATGAGTTGATCTATACTATCAGATATACAAATGGTATTTACATAAAAATATAGATATTAGATAAAACCTTTTAGTTGACAAAAAATATTCTATAATTTAAGCATTTTTATGATTAATTTTGTTTTTATATGATTAAATAATTTTAATCACATAAAAACAAATTAGCTGATAGGTATTGTAATCAATATTTATCAGCTAATAAGATACACTTTTTCCCTTATAAATTATCTTTAAAAATCATTTACATCTTACAAGCCAAAAGTGATAATACACCATACACAAAAAAACAAAAAGTCTAACAAATGACAAAATTAATTAATGGATAGTTTACATCATTAGAATCAATATTACAATAGATAATTAGTATATTTTTCAGTAATTACCAGACTGTTATTTGAGTGAAAAGTAAATTCCAGTTATACATTTAAACCTAAATGATGATGATAATATTGGTGAGGATAAGGATGATCATGTCGGTAATGAATCTGAAGTTGAATAATACTAAAATAACTACTAATAATACTAAAGATACTAAATCCTGTATCTTTCTTTACTGACTTTTGGGATTTTATTTTCATTGAATTTTAAATTTCTATAATATTAACAATAAATTTTTTTCTTAAATTTACTATTCCAAAATTAGAATATCTTCTATGCTGCAGTATCTTGCAAGTTGACAAATATGATATATATTTATTGATTAATATATATGAATAAAGTTAAAAAAATATTGTTTTCATAAATTAATTATTTAAATGATTTCTATATGAATTGAATTAACATTTTATTCATTCATATTTAAGTATTATTAGTAGTTAATATTGGATATATTTTTAATTACTAATTTTTTCAATATAAATTTTAATGGAAATTGTTTTGAAAAATTAAATATGCATGATTCCTTAGCTAGGCAACAGATAAGTTGTTAACTAGCTAAGGAATCAGTTAACTTTTGTTTTATTTAAAATATTGATTAAAAGACACACAACATAATGTTATATTTAATAATTAAATATTTCATCTAATAAATACTTTATAATTAATGATAAAGTAAATTTAATTTATTTGGCTTGTAGAAAATGATTTTTGTACAGTTTTATCCATTATACTGTATGCAAAGAATGATACAAATTCTACAACTGAGTATAGAATCTTTTACAGAATTTTTCTATAACTTAGATAACAATGCATTTAATTTTTCAAAGTCAAATTAATCTTAATTCAAAATGTGATTAAAATACATCCTGTATATTCAATTCTTGAATACTCAACATAAACAAAAATCCAAACTATTTTATTAAAAAAATCCAAATTTTCTTTATTGTTTATTATAAACCTCTTGTTAAATAATAGAGTCAAACTTCAATAAGATACTTCCTGTTAAGCTGCTACCCTCACTGACCACCAAAAAATTTGGTGGAACAGATCTTCCCTATGTTAATGGAATATGGAAACTCTGATAAGATGTCATCTGCTATCAGCCAATACAAATATCTAAACAAATATTCCTTTTGGTATTGTATTTGTCTTTGTTAATCCACCAGAGACATATAAAGTGACTCACATCCCAAAGTTCATCAGTAAGGTATATATTAAAAGTTCTCTGGATTCATTTGTAACTAGTGGGTGGGAGAAATGGAGTTAATAGTTAATCATGTCTCTCTTTAAGTCTGGTTCACATCTAGGCTGTAGAAAATTTAAGGTTGTAAGAACCAGACTATTTTCATAGCAACTAGTCATGTGATGTGAAGTCTTGTTAATGTTTCACCACACTGCAACAATTATGAAAAGTTCCTCTATTATTTGAAATGTGCCAGCCATCCATTGTTGTAGGTAAAATCCATTATGTCTATTTGCTTTCCAAAAACTTTCTCACTGTTTTCTAAATAGTATTGTACATATATGGTATATATACTATATTGTAAACAGTAAACAGTTTTTTAGAAATATTAAGTTTGGACACCAAATATAAATGTACTGTTTTTTGTTAAATTTAATAAATTCAGAGTTCATTTTCATTTGTATACCACGTTTTCGAGAAACTGCCAACCCTGATTAGCTGCCAAAATTGTCCCTAAAAGGATGGTGGTGTCTTATCGGGGTTTGACCGTAATATACATTACTTCAAAATAAAGATTAATTCTGTATCCCAATTTTAAGTCTAGACAGTGATTCTACCTTATAAAGGAATTAGGTTTTTAGGTAGATATGTAGATGATTTAATATGTGTTTTTGAAAAAAATTTAGTTACTTTAGAAGAAATACAAGAGTATGCGAATTTATTTAATGATAATTTAAAGTTTACAATAGAGAAAGAAAATAACAGTCGTATAAATTTTTTGGATTTAACAATTATTAGAGAAAATACTCAATTTACTTTTAAAAGGTACTGGAAAAAAATACATAATTTTAAGTTTTTAAATTATAATTCGAATACACCAATACATATAAAGAAAAATTTATTTTTATCAGAATTTAAAAAAACGTATATTAGAACGACTTTAGAGAAAGATAGAAAAGAAGAAATAGAATTAATTTATAAAGTATTTAGAATAAATGATTTTCCGATTAAAGTTTTAAGAAAATGGGAAAGTTTATTAATAAAGAAAGATGATGATAGTAATAAAAATATTAATAAAGTAAATAAAAGGTTTTTTTCAGTTCCTTATAATAGTAATAATTTTTATGAAGTTAAAAGGATTTTTCAATCATTTAATATTAATATAGCACCTAAATTAAAATGTACAATAAAAAATTTAATTTATTTAGGAAGATCAGTGCAATCAATATTAAGTCAAGATCACGTAGTATATAAATTAGAATGTACATGTATTGAGCCCCATATATATATATAGGAGAAACAAGTAGAGAATTAAAAATTAGAATAAATGAACATGATAGATATATAAGGTTAAATCAAGAAAAGTCAGGTATTTCCCTCCATTGTATAAATAGCGCTTGTAATATAAATCGTAAATCTATAAGAATTTTAAAGCAAGAAAAAAAAAATAAAAATAGATTATATTATGAATTTTATTTTATAAAAACTGAAGAATTAAAGAATAAAAATCTAATAGTAAATAATAAAAATGGTTTAGTGTTGCCAAGTTTGTGGTGGGATTTAATTTTCCCACCAGGGGGTATGGTAAAAAATCAATATAAAAATATGTAAATTATAGTTAATATTATAGTGCATTATTCCTTATGTGTTATAATTGTAAGTTATAACTAATGTTATAGTGAATTTTTTCCCTATGTGTTACAAGAAAAAATTGGAAGGTAAAAGTTTGTTAATGTATTTAATTTGAAAATGATGGATTGTAATAAATTAATATTATATTGTGGAAAAAATTTTTTTGAGTTTAGAAAGAAGGAATCTGCATTCTAAGGGAAAAATTAAAAATTTTTTGTTATATGAAAGTTAAAGTTAGGAAAAGGTAAATAATTTATATAGTGATATTTATTTAATTTTAGTTAATATTAATGATTAAT
>WUQG02351359.1:0-18444 GCA_011317285.2 Androctonus mauritanicus | reverse complement strand
ATCTTCCAACTAGTCTTTCCAACAACCCTCTGGTCTCCCACACAAGGCCAAAATCACCTAGAGGTGATTAACCCAGCATGTTCCTAACTTCATCTCCAGTGAAGAATGGCCTTCTGTATCTCCAGGTCTGAATCCACTAGATTACAGCATATGATTGAAGTTGGTGCTAAAGATATGTGCAAGACTCCAAAGCAGTGTTAATGATCTGAAGAAAGCCTTCCTCTGGGAATGGGAGAAATTTCCTTTGGAGAGTTTGCATAAAGAAGTAGAGAATTGGCAGAGATTACACAACTGCATCAAAGCAGAAGCAGGCATCTTTGAATGACCATTCTAATATTTAATTTATATATATGTTTCTTAAATATCCTAAAGAATTATTAAAATTATTCTTAAATAAGAAATGTTGTGGCAGAACTTGTATGTGGGATATAAGTTTTGCCACAACATTTCTTATTTAAGAATAATTTTAATAATTCTTTAGGATATTAAAGAATTATTTAGAATATTAAAGAAACATATAGATACATATGTAATTGTATGTTGGATACCCAGTGTGGTCATAAGACTACACTGGGTATTCAAGACATTAAGCATTGCATACCTCTAATTGAATACATTGATAATCTTAAAAACAGCATTTATTCAAAATATTTATAATGTTATAAGGAATGCATAAAGTAAACAATAAAATAATTTAGAAGCACTAAGAGAACATTTTATGAGAAATTAAAACAAAGATCAATACTCTCTCAAAAATTTATCTCATTAAAATTTGACTAGAACTTTGAGAAATTTTTTCAAATGCCAAAATTTGTCAAAAATAAAACTTTAAAACATCAATAATTTAAATAAGACCTTGACAGAGAAATAAAATTTTTCTGGTATTTTTCAAAAATAACTGTTAAAATACAATAAAACAATAATAATTAGTTTAATAAATTAATGAACAGATGACGGAGAATAAGTATCTAGTTGTCAAATATGAAAATTTTTATTCATATTTAAGTTAAAAAATAATATGAATTTTGAGTTGATATTGTAAAGTTTAAAAATATTGTCATTATTAGAAAATCTTTGTAAAAATAATAATTGAGGAAAAATAGCAAATATTTTGATTTCAGGTATTCTGTATATAACTAATTGAATATAATTATTTTTGTATTCCTGAACAAAAGTGATATTTGAATTATATATAAGCTTCCTCTTATGTGATAAATAAATAAAATCAATAAACATGAAATTTCAAGTGGAAAGCAGTTTATTAGTTTTGTGAAGTACTTTTAACTTTAAGTCATCTTCAACACTTATAAATCAGTAGAACAGAATACATAACATTTTCGAACAAAAAGCTTTTTGAGCGTAGAATACATTATAAATTTATAACATATTCTATGCTTCTTGTTTGAAAATGTTATGTATTCTGTTCTATTGATTTGTAAGTGTTGAAGATGACTTCAAGTTAAAAGTACTTCACAAACTGTAATAAACTGCTTTCCACTTGAAATTTCGTGTTTATTAATTTTATTTGATATTTGAATTGCTATGAAAAGTACTTTTTATAAATAAATAATAATAGTTTCAGTATACTTAGTTTTTCTTTGTTCAAATTATTACTGACTATTTATTTATTTTTCAGGGCAAAATATGCCATTAATGCTATTAAGAAAAAATTATATGCTCAAAATCCACATGTTGCATTATTTGGTTTACAGGTAAAAAAAATTTAAATTTATTTTAATAATTTTAATAAGCTTACTGACTTTCTCAAAGAAAAAATATCATTTATCATATTTTCTGATCAATAATCACACTGTTATATACATTCATTATTAGTTTCTAGTTATAAAACAGACAAATTATAATAAATCTGAGAAACTCTTTTATCATTATTTGTGCATATTTATTATTAGGTCAAAACAAATTAAAATTTTCCAAATATTTTTATCTATAAAATTTAATTTTTGATAAAATTATTTCCATTATAAAATAATAGTATAAATAATAATATATAAAAATATAATTAATATATATATATTAAATTGCCTTATATAACATATATAAGGCAATTTAATATTGCCTTATATATAGTATATCAATACTATATATAGCATTGATTTATTATACTAGTATTTATTTCTGATATATTTTTTTAAAAAATATTCTAATTACAAAAAAACTAAGCACATTTACAAATTAAATTATTTATTATAATATTGATTATACTTTCATTCATTTTATCAACCATCATCAATTTAAAATATATTTTTGAAAAAATTTAAATTTCCATGTTAAGCACATATTCAAATAAATGATAAATTTTAATTATATATTATAATATATAAATATGAAATAAATTGTATGAAAATATATCAGTAAATGTTATGATATATTAAAATTTATAATAAAGTGTATTATGAATATAAAATAAACATTTTTATTCATAAAAATTAACATAAAAATAGTGGAATTAACAGTGAGAGTTGTAAATATTCTATTTGAGTCATTACTATATTTATCCTATAATTCAAAATATCCATAACCAGGCTTTAAAGAGATTTTTCTTAGTCTTGAAAATTTGATTAAATGATGATGATTTGCTTATCCACATCTATATTCACTAATCAGATTCACACACACATTTTATATATATAAAGGACTTTGCTTGTTGAAAATGTTTTTAAATATTTAAATAGTCATAGTTTAGTCATTCTGCACACTGTGAATAAGTTAATTTAAATTTAAATACAATGTTGCCATTTCAGTACTATTTAAAATCCTTTTACTCCCATTTATTTTACTTTACTCTTTTTAAAATATATTTTATTCAATGATAATATACTTTTATGTCAAATCATAATTCAATCTAATATAACTTTTTAGTTTAGGAATATTTGGATACTTTTATGTTGTTTGGATTTTTTTAGCTTATTTTTGAAAGAAATGGTGACTTATAAGATTAATCCCATATCTATTTTTCCGAACTAGCTTATAGGACCTTAGAATAAAATAGTAGATGCAGGAGCGTTTTTGGGCTGGACTGCCCCCCTTCAGCTGCACAGACTTTCTCTGTGCAGCTGAAGAGGGGCAAACAGCCCGAAAGCGCTCCTGCATCTACTATTTTATTCTAAGGTCCTATAAGCTAGTTCAGATTTTGTTTTATCTTAATTTGAGATGTAATTGTCAATTTGGTCTATTTGTTTATGTTCCCTACTAATAACTTTTGAACTATTAGCAGATTTTCATGAAATTCATTAATGATGTACTATTAAAGGACATCTCAATGCTGCATCCTTTAATCTTGCAGGATAGAATTTCATTTTTATTACAATTTGTTTATATTATGCTACTTAAATCTATATTAAAAATGGAAACATAAACCAATAGATTACAAATGCTAAATACAGTGAATGAAAATAAGTGAATCGTTGGAAAGTAGGCAATTTTAGTTCTTTTTAGAACTGCTTGTTAAATTTTTATGAAATTCTTAAAATTTCATAAAATTTAAAAAATAATTTAGAACTTTAATTATAAATCTATTAAAAGTTGTTTTATTAATAAATGAGAGCATTTTTGATGATGAGATTATAGATTATATTTATTGGAAATAAAATTATAGCTTTAAAATTTGTGACAATATAAAATATTTTTAAAAAATCAATTGATTTTAAACATTAAATAAACTTTGAATGTTGTTTTTTAATTATATGATTATCAAGATTGTATGTCTAAATTGGCTCACCTATCAGCTTGATGCTCGACATGGAAGTCCCCATAGCCCATAGACAGGTGCCTTTGTCATTTGATCCTTGGCCAAGAGTTCCATAACAAAATCTTCGAAACAGTGCAATGATTAGAATTTAGAGAATAATTCAATTACACAATAGAACATGGTTAGTATAAGACAGTTCCACAGTTAACAGAAAACACACAAATAATAATAACAGAGTGTAATGACATTGCATGATAGCAGTTCACAATAATGTAATGAGGGATGAGCATTAAACAAAAGATAAGAGAATTCTAATGAATTCTAGTGGTGATGATGGTGAATTCTCTTTGAATTCTCCAGTTCAAAGAGAATTTACCATCATCATCGCTAGCATTCATTAAGCGGCAGTCACACCTTGGGATTTTTAGCTGCGACTGGAACTGGCTCTTCTTCCTAACTCGTAAACCCCCTCTGAACCGGTTGCTGAAGCGATGTCGCTCGTCAACAAAAAGTTTGTTCTTGTGCTGATGGTCACAACTGCGTTCCGTTCCATTATGACTCCAACTGCCCTTTCAGAATTGAAGCACACATTACCGTCAGCATCAGTTAACAAGGTAGAAGGCATGGCCCTATTATTAGAATTTTTTAGAAAAGTGTATACTTTACCCCAAGGGTCACGATTTCCCTCCACATTACAAAACTCCTTCCAAGATCTCGATTTACTATTTCGGATTTCCTTCTGATAAGCTCTTTTTGCAAAAAGGTACTCCCTGTGTAAAGAATCCCTATATGTTTGATTTCGACAAGACTGGAACCGCCGTCGTAAATTATTAACTAGTTGCCTACTCGATGTAAGTGTTGGAGTCCACCAAGGGACAGAATGTTTTTTCCTAGTGTATATTGGAATATTTCTATAACAGCAGTGCTTTATAAGGTCAGTAAACTGATGAACTATGTAATTAATGTCATAGCCATATTGTACCTGTTCCATTAAATCCGATATGCCATCAATGTAATCCTGATGGAAGGAGTCCCAATTAGCCCTGGAAATATTATACCTAGGAGTAGAATACTCATCAATAAATAAAGGAGAGTGGTTGAAACCAAAATCCAACTGATAGCGAATATATCTATGCTGAGATAAGGAGTCATCCTGACTAAGTTCCCAATTTTTTATATACCTAGCAGCGAATGTGTTAGATACTGTTAAATCAATGAAACTCTCACCCTGATGTCCACTAAAGGTGGGCTCCCTATTGTTGTTATGATATATTAATCCATGCATCGCCATAAAATCCAAAAATATCTCTCCCCGTCTGTTTTGTAATCTGTCCCCCCAAACCGGAGACCTAGCATTACTATCTATACTAATAATCAAAGGACAACTTGTATTAATTGCAACTATCTGCTGAAGAGAATTACACTGTATGGTAATATCATCAGCTGGGGTGAAGTATGTAGAATTTAGAATAATTCTATGTCTACCATGCTCAATAAGAACAGAAGTGGTGAATTGATTACTCATTTCCGGTACAAGTGAGGCAACAATCTTACTATCCGTGACGACGACTGCAGTTGCAATACCCATAGTAAAAATCCTGAAGCGAGATGGAAACCCTAAAACGTTTTGTTTTGCGTAAGGTTCTTGTATGAGAATGATATGTATATTATTGTCGTGTACATATTTTATTAAGTGGTCAGTTGCCGCAGACGATCTATCTAAATTAACCTGCAGTATATTTATGTGGCGCATTAGTATTGTGTGTGCGCGTCAGCAAGCTGACATTGGTACCTAAAGAAGGGGCAATGCCGATCACGGGCTCCGTGACAAGGATCGACTCGGGACTCTTGTGCGTGGCATCCTCTGTTGTACTTGAGACAGTTGATACATTGGAACTCCTCTCTTCGAACTGTGCACTGGCTCGAGTCATGGCCAGTTACCGCACAGTTAGGGCAGACAACATCGGCTTTACATTGTCTTGCCAAATGACCATAGGCCCAACACTTGTAGCATCTACGGAAGCTATAAAAATCCCGCACCTTGTGAGACGACCATCCAATACTCAAAAAGTCATTGTTCTCTGCAATTGCTTTCCTTGTTCTCGGATCAACCTCAACCACCCAGGAGCACAGGTTCCGGTCTGCCCTCTTACCAACCTGAAAAGCTGGTTTAAAATTGTTGGCTGAAAACAGCTCTCCTTCTATATGATCATTGAAAATTCTGATGTTACTCCGTAAGGCCTCAGCAGTGATGTCTAGTGGAGCTCTAGTGATCATAATTCTGGGTTTTTTCTTAGTAGTCTCCCTGACCTCATAATTCTCTTGTAACTTTTCCTTCAACCTTGAAGCTCCACCACTGGTGCAGCACGTGATGACAACTCCTGATCGAACCGTTCTGGCATTTTTCACTCCCACTTTTAAATCTTTGAGGTTGACCTCCTGCTTTACTTTTTCCAACAGTTTCCTTGGTTCAATTGCCTCCATGCCCTTGGAGGGGTACACAAGTACTGCTGCATCATCTCGTCGTGGGATTGGTCGTTTTATGATATCTGAATACAGAGGTTTAGATGGTCGTTCCTCTGTTTGCCTGTGCTCTAATTCACGTTGTAAATCTTCCACTTTCTCGTCTACCTTGATGAATTCGTCAAGTAACCCTTCAAAAATGCTTGACATTGTAGCCAAATTCTTCCGAATATCCTCCCTTATCGATCCCTTTAGATTCTTGCTTTCATCTAGGGCACTAAAAATCCTACTTAACGTGCGGCGAAACAACTGGGCATTATCCACCCCCCTCTCAGAGTTCGCTCGATCTCTGATGACACCGGGAGAACTCATGACACCTAATCAAGGTTATTTAATCTATAAAGTAAGTATAAGTAAGTAAATAAATTAAAGTAAAATATTTAGAAAATTGAAAATTTAAAAATTCCCTGATTAACCTATATATATATTATGAAACTACAAAAAGAGATGAGCTCAAAACTATAGAACACTAGCAATCAAAAATTGAAACTAGAGCTTAAAACAGAAAACCTTTTTAGAACAATCTGTAACCTGAAAAGTTCTAGAATGTTCTATTCTCAAAAATTTTTAGATTTACCCTAACAAATTATATATTTTTGGAACCCTTATTAAATTCTAAGACCAACTATTATAAATTTCGTAATATAACCTAAATTAAGAAAATCTGCTTAAAATCTGCTGATTCATATGTCAGTTTCCTATAAACCAAAGTTGTAAGATGTGTGTTTTCAAGGCATACTGTAATGTCCAAATAATGCACTTCGCTGCTACTATTTTGCTCATTTTTAAATCAGCCCATACTGCTCAAGAGACAACACTTTCTCCAAGTTATCTGTTTTAGCCCCTTCTTTCCATACTACAAGGATATCATCAATGTATCTGATGTTACATTTAATATCTGGTTGGAATTTAAACAAAACCTTGGTTTCAACCTCTCTGAGAACAATTTCTGCTAATAGGGGTGCCATGGGACTCCCCATTGGCACACCCCTAGTCTACTGATAATAGCTGTCTTTAAAGGTATAATACAATTTATAGCATATCAGGTAAGCAGTGTCTCTCAATAGCAGTGCAGTTACATTAGCATTACTTACATTTTCAATCAAAAACCTATAAAAGGCTAAGCAGATTGACTCAAGTTTCAGCGTAGGGTATAAACTCTCAAAATCATACATGGATATGATATCCTGCCTCTGCCAATCAACTGCTCATAACCTACACAAAGCTTCTGTTGTGTGTCTTGTACGTAATAGGAATCCTCTAGATGCCTGACTTTTCAAGATGTTCCATGGGTGTCTAGAGGAAAATATAGTAAAGTTATTATTTGGTTTTAGTATTGACATACATCATTTTGCCAAAGTCGTGAGGGACCATATAAATACGATAAGTAGGTTAGCTGGGGAAGATGGTGCTGGATAATACACCTATATTATTATTTTTGAACTTTATTTAATTTTAATTTTATTTTATTTCAATATTTATTTTGGTTTATTTTTGTTTACTGCAATTATAGCAATGTTCTTAACATGATGTATTCAAAGTTCTTTTGTTGTTTTTTATTTAAAATATTTTATTTGCCTGATGATGGTATAGTAAATCCACCAAAAATGTTTGCAAAGAATAAAAGTTTGTTAATTAATGTTGACTGGTAGAGAGTGCTATTTTATATATCATTTTGGACATAACTTTAGTAAAGCAGTTTAGTAGAAGTATGGATGCATTACTAGGATTTCATCATAATCTAATAATTATTTTTTTATATTATAAAACAGTTTCTCATTCAGATATAGCAAATTCTTTTGCATTGTTAATTCATTCCAAGAATTTCTGTTTATAGGTAATTCCTGACTTTGAGTTAATTTGTTCCTAGAATTCATTCATAACATAAAGTAAGAATTTATGAACCAAGAATTAATTTTCCATAGATTTAATATTAAAAATGGATTCTATTCTCAACAATGAAATTTAATCAATATATTAAAAGTATTAAGCAAAGTTTAATATTAAGTAAAGCTCAACAAAACAGTGGTTTACGATTAAATAATGCTTTAAATATCTAAATAAATGAAAATATAGCCTTTAAAATCTGCCAAATTATAATAATAAAGAAATCATTTATGTTATATAAATGTTACCGAATTTTATTCTTCTTCATTGTTGACAAATGAGTAGTGAGCTTTTATACAAATTAACTACTGTTTTAAACACAATGTGAGAATGAAAGTTATTTATGTAATAACCTGATGAAACCATGGCTACCAGAGGCTATGCTGCTTTCTCTTTCCAATTCATCATTTTGATTTTTCTCCCATATCACAGAAGATAAAATTTCTGCTGCAAACCCAGTAGCACTGTATTTTGTAGTTATGTGCATGATATGAAAGCTATATCTATGAATGCTTAACATTTATTTATTGCAATTAATGTTCACATTTTTGATTTTGTTTAATACTTTATACTTGAAAAAACTAATAAATCTGAAAACTCATAAACCAAGAATTGTCTGTATTCTGCATATAAAAAAAGTATAAAAACTTTTTCTCTTATTTCCCACTGATAAAGTTTATTTTTCATCAATATAATTAATAAATGCTTTTTATGCTATATATTCATTTTGTTCTAAGTCAGCGTTTCTCAACCACTGGTCCGCCAGACCGGTACCGGTCCGTGGAGAAATTTGACCGGTCCGCGAAGAGCTTATCTTTATGTTTAAATATTACTTATTTACTTATCTTTATATCTAAATATTATTGTAAGTAAATGACGATAAAAATATTACAATTAATTTATGTAGTAGTTCTTTATACCTAGTAAAATTTTTTGTAAAAAAAAACCACCGGTCCACAAAATTTTTTTCACAAATTTTACCGGTCCGCAGACCAAAAAACGTTGAGAAACACTGCTGTATGATAACATAAAGAGAAAAAGACAGTGGGTTTAAATGAAACTTGCCTTTACTTCCAACACCAAAGCCAAATCTTCATCAAAAAATGATCATGCTCAGTATTTGGTGAGATTTTAAAGGAATAATTTATTGTGAGTGCTAAAAAACAAAGAAATCTATTAGTGCAAACCAATATTGTGAGCAAGTTGTCAATTTAAAAGGGAAAATTGCAAAAATCAATCATTTGTCATAAATAGAAAAGATGTAATTTTCCATCATAATAACACTAAGCTGCATGTTGCCATGATGACTCAACAGAATTTAAAGGAATTTGAAATTGGGAAATTCTAATTCATCCTCCATACTTACTAGATATTTACACTGTCAGATTACTATCTTTTTTGGTCACTTCAAAATTCTCTAAAAGAAAAAAAATTGAAAATACTGATGAAGTCTAAAACCACTTAAAAACATATTTTCAGTCAAAACTGTCAAAATTTTTCAAAGATGGCATCATAAAACTACCAACTCAATGGGAAAAGGTTTTAAGTTCAAATAGAAATTATTTCATTGATTAAAGATATCTTTAAATTTGAAAATTTTGTTTTGTTTATTTGTAAAAAAAATGCACAAACTTTCTGGATAACTCAATATATATTTTTTTTTATTATATATACAGGGTGTTTCAAAACTATATGTCAGAAATATAAAGGCAGGTAGAGGGGACCTAAATAAGCAGATTTCGTATAGGAATGTGGGTGCAGAAATGCCACGAGAGGCCGCTGTTGAGTTCGACACATGAAAGAGCTTCCCTGGCTTGAACATGGGGTTCATGAAATGCCTGACATTTTTACTAATGTATGCCAATCCATGAGCCGCCACTGTGAATCTTGTATCGCTGTTGGTGGTCACTCTTTTGAGCAGCTATTGTAAACTGTTTGATGAATTGTTGCTTTCCTTTGTCTTTATTTGTCTTTGCACTTGGCTGTTGTTAATATTGCCTTACATGCTAGCACTTCAACGCTGCATTTCCACACCCACATTCCTATACAAAATCTGCTTATTTAGATCCCTTCTACCTGCCTTTACATTTATGACATATAGTTTTGAAACACCCTGTATACTCTAACAATCTACTAATCTAGAACTGGCCATACTAGATCCAAAATAACAGAAAAAAATAGTTTTTGTCACTGAGATGTATACTTAAGTACTCTAGTCGAGATTGAGCAAACCAATCCCAAGAAAGAAATGGATACAGTATTTCTATCATTTACTGACCAATTCTAATTTGAGAGTCAAATATTACATTTTTATCACTTAGGATTTAAGATCCAAATCTCAGAAATCCTGCCATAAGCTTGAATATACAATATTAACAGAAAAATCATTATATAGTAAGTTTAAAACTTAGTACTCAAATATTAGAGAAAAATGTTCTTTATTTTATTAAATAATTAAAATAACAGAATTTTGAAACAGATTGATATAGCAATTTTTTCCAATTTACATAAATTGTTTTCTTAGAAATTCAAACAATGATATAATTATAAGAACTATGTATTTTTTTAAATGAAATGTGCAATAGAATTTGTATTTATAATTAAATAGCAGATGATTACTTGCTTAAACAAAAATGTTCCTATATTCATATAGTAATTAGTTATCTTATTGCTTATTTGTGCTATTTTTATGAATTATTTTGATATTTTGGTAATAGTATTATGATTGACTTTTCAATGACAAAACAGCAAATTAAACATTGTAAATAGTAAGATTTATAGTTAAATACAACACAATGCAAAATAACTTTAATTTCAGTCTCTCTAAATTTTTTCTGCATTGTGCTCTTGTTTAGTTGCATTTACTTGTTTGAAGACTACATTTATTTATATTTTTGATAGAGCTATCTTTTAATAGAGAAAAATTTATGTATTCATATTTATGAAATATTTTTGTGACTGTTATATGCATTGATTATGCTATCAAGAGATTTTCTTCTTCCTCATTGAAATTTTAATAAAAAAGATCCTAACACATTTCAGAATTCAAATTAATAAATCAGCTTTAAACAATAGGTAAAATATTGGAATACTGTAGTTCATATTTTTTAATTATCATCCAAAAACTGCTGAAATTTTGGTGAAAGTTTTTTTTTTCTTTGAATTAATATTTGGTTACAGCAAAATATTAAATTAGACATAACAGCAATGAGTTATGCTCATATATTGGAATGTAATAACTGTGGGAAAAGTATTAATTTGGCTTAATTCCAAAAAATAAGAATTGAGAAAACATGGCTTAACCACATTTTCTCAACACCCAATTACAAAATATTTGATATAAAAAGATTACTGTAATTTTTCATTTTTGTATTTTTAAGGAATTTTTGAATCTGCAATATCAAATAAATATTTTAAAAATATTCTAAGTTTTTCATTATAGCATAAAAAGGGGGAAAATTTTTTGATACTATTAATCATTTATCCCCACTTGCAGCAATATACTATATTGTATAAAAACCAGGTGGTCATCTGTCCCTAAAAATATAGTGCATTGGCCTGCTTTATTACTAAGAAATCCCATCATTTCATATAATTATCACAAATTACTTAAAAAAATAAATATTCAGCAATTGATTAATTTATATGAAATTTGTTTTCGTATATTGTGTTCCTAGTTTGTATGTTATAGTATTTTTTGAGATCAACAGGATGAAAAATATAATTCTCACACTGATGATAATACTTATGAATAAATAATGTTTTATAATTAACATGATTTTTATAATGCATGCAATTTAAATTTTATTTTTAGCATGTAATTTAATTTTTTGAGAAAAAAAATGTATATAATTACATACAAAAATTGAAACTTATTTTTGTTAATTTGTTCTATTAAAAAATTTTTTATTCCATTTCTCTATTTCAAAAGATGGCCAACCTGATAAAACATCCACATTACTATCAATATTTTAATGGGAAAATGCATAACATTATGTTGAAAAATCTCAAAATTGGTTTGTTTCTGATTAAACAATTTAGCAAGGAATTTCATAGAATACTAATTCAAAAAAATTTATAATTGACCACTTATAATTAAAATTACATTAAAAGAGTCAAACACATTTAAATTCAAATAAAACATCTTAAATGTTTTATATAATAGTCCATTTAACATGAAATGTATGGTTTAATGTCATGCATTATCACTAGATTTCCAATACTATAATTATAAACTGAAGTTTCTGAACTTCTTGACATTTAAAATTGTTTTTATAGTAATAAGAATCTTAACTGAATTTATCCAATATATATGCTTTTGAGATAATACAGACTAGCTTTAAAATTCGCAAAGAAAAAAAAATTTAAGAATACAATTAGGCTACACTTTATCAAAAAGTTTTGGCCCTGAAAAGGGCCTTTTGAACAAAGATGTAAATTTAACTCTTCTCAGTCTTCTTTGGCAGCAAAACAGCTTGTATATTGGGCAATACGCCACCTTGAGCAATTGTGACTCCAGATAATAGTTTATTCAATTCTTCGTCATTTCTTACTGCTAGCTGCAGATGACGAGGAATAATCCTAGTTTTCTTGTTATCACGGGCAGCATTTCCTGCTAATTCCAACACCTCAGCAGCCAAATACTCTAATACAGCAGCTAAATAAACAGGAGCACCAGCACCAACTCTTTCGGCATAGTTACCTTTTCTTAATAAACGATGAATTCTACCAACTGGAAATTGCAATCCTGCTCTACTTGAACGAGTCTTGCTCTTTCCCTTGACTTTTCCTCCTTTACCACGACCAGACATCTTTTGTCAACTTATTTAACCTTATTCAGAATCAAAACAGCAGATTAAATAATAGATTAACACTGTTAGAAATGCTTTTATAGGAACAAAATGAAATTCGTTCGCTCATTGGCCAGTTTGGTAACCAATACAATAGAAGATTGAAAATTTTCAATCGTCTCCCTTATTGGTTGTTTAAATTTTAAATAGAACAATTCATTTCAAAAAATCTCCAATAAGAAAACTTTACAACAAACTTCACTAGATTTGAAATATAAAATTATTTATAAAAGATTTTTATATAGTATATTTTCTGGAATGTTTTATTAATTAATATCAATTACAATACGATATTACGATTATACAAAGAACAAGATTATAAAAATCACAAGGTATTTTAATAAAAGATCTTTTTCGTAAAAATGATAGAGTCTTGTATCATTGATAGATTACAGTAGATTGATTACAATTATAGCCACAATTATTTAACAGAATGAGCATAATTATTATATAAGAAAAAAACTAAATAGGAAGTGCAATTTCCTAGATAAATGAATGATTTTTCTCAGTAATAGACGATTCAATTGTTGATAATAATTGATATATTCACTTCTCCACTACGTGTAACAGGATTCTTTTCACCGACACCAAATACTTAAAACTTGCAGCCGATAGTGTAATAGACAACTGATTCTTTTTCAAGAGTTCTCTCAGCTTACAATAATTTATACATCCGACTTTTATTAATATATAATATATTATATTATATGTTGAACTCGAAATATATTTAATCTAATTTTTAGTCATAATTCTATAAACAGTTTTATGGTGATGCGAAAAATTAAACTGAAAATATTTTGTATATGCTTACGTTTTAAAACAGAATACAAATCCTGTCTTAACCAGATTATCATACAAGAAGAATAGCATGTTTATCATCAATTTAAAATGATTAAATTTAATTGTGGACTGGAAAATAATTAAGTACAATGTATTGTAAATTTACATTTAAATAATACGTAATCTTTGTATTATTTATTTAAATATAATATATTCAACATAATAATTGTAGAATGCATTGTTCTTTTATGAAATTAAAGATTAATTTTTTTATTATAGATCTTTTTTTAAAAGTTTTACTCGTCAGAGGTTCACTAAACGTCTATATTCTAAAAATTAATGATTGATAAACTTGTTGAAAAAAGATCTTAAGAATAAAATTATTAAAGTTGTTAACATATTTTTTCCCTCTTATAATAATATAATTTCTTTATATTTTTATTAACATTAGTTATACTATAGTCTCTGAAAACTATACTTCCAAAAATAAAGTTGAGAATATTTATTATAAGCATCAATCAAATCAGATGTATGACACCACAGGCTCATTAATATATCTTTTTTTTTTGAGCATGCCTATCTCAGAATTAATCGAAGGCAGATTGAATTAAGATATTTAAAATGGTCATTTATTGAATGATGATAGAAGTTATTGAATAGTATTCTGAAATGTTTTTGATGTCATCCTCATATTTTTCTCTGGTTCTATTCTTATCCACACAGTTCTACTGAAATACTGTAATGGCAGTTTTAGTATATATGTGGTAATTATATAGTATTTCAAAACACATCAAAATTTAAATCATTTTTGTTCTATTTAGAGTAGAAAAATAGACATAAAATACTATATAATGATAACAATGCATTAAAAATTTTTAGGTAAACATTTAATCTTATAAATATTATCATAAAAATTACTATTATAAAATCTAAATATGCCCTAAAAAACTTTTTAGATATATTTGGATTTTGTAATAATAATTTTTCATTTCAATTTTCTTAATTAAAGGCTCTCTGCTGTATTTCGATAATATAGCTTAATATAGTAGCTTTTTTTCTACTTTATAATAAACCCTCTTATGTATAGATTTCATAATTAACAAAAATCTATTGGTTCTGAATATTTCATTCACAATAAAAGTATTTGGAAATAGTTTTTGATTGTTAATTATTAAAATGACAAATATGTACCAACATGAGCACATGCTCAATCACTTTTATCATCATTCATTACCATGTTAATTATATCTGTGTGCCATATATACATTAACATTGTTTATATAACACTGAATTATTGTTTTTTTGATTTTTCTAAGCTATTTTTACACACAATTCAGAAATATTAGACAATTGGCATTATCTGACCTTCACTCTCATTATTCTGTTTATAAAGACTTATAATGTAATATAAAATAATGAGCAAAGGCAATTTTGAATATGCTGTTAATGTTTAAATATTGTTAAAAACAATACAGAAAAAATGTTAACACAGTATTTTAATTCATATTAATTACATGATTATATTCCATTAGTCAGCAAATAAAAGATGCTTAGCCTGAAAGCATTTCTTTGAAAAAATATTTCAAACTTTAAATAGCTAGTTTTTTTAGTTCTTATTAGAAATGCATTTTTGGCATTTATAATAATTTAGCTAGCAGTGCAGTGTAATTTTGTTATTTAATGTAATCTAATTCTCAAAAATGTCTTACAAGAGAGTAGGAATATTCCTAATCTTCACACTAAAAAGGGAAGAATGATTTATCAGGCACTCAATCAGATAATCTTTAAATTATTAACTACTTTATGTACAAGTATTTTAATTTTCCATATGTAATATATTCTAGATATATGTAATAACTTTGATAGTAAAGATCTTTTTTGTCAATTACTAATCAGCATCAAATGTTATATAACTTACTTTAATTTGGTGTAGTAATCAACAATACATATTTATTATTATTATTATTATTTTATCATTGATGTTAAATTGATAGTAGGAACTAGAATTCTATAAACACTGAACATTTTGAATTTGAACACTATAGTATCTACAAATTCATCTTCCTAATTAATTCATAAATAATAAAAAAGGGATAAATTTTTCATTGTGAAAATCACATCAAACTGCAAAAATTGTTTTGATATGCTAGCAAATGTCATCTGAAATCCAATTTTCTGCATTTTCAATTATCTACAACTTAGAAAATAAGAATAATTTTATGAACTCATTACTTCTTTAGATCTTAATTATCAGTATTTTGATTTTAGTTATATATAGATCCTGTTTGATATTTTTGAAATATAATATTGAAAAACAGCTCTCTCAATCAAAATTTTTAGATTGCCAGATATATCCATAAAACAATGAAAAAATTCACTTGTCAGTTACTAGTAACTTTAAAGACGTTTTTTGCTATCATATCACTTAAAAGGTTATTTGAAATTTATTCTGCCAAATTTGTACAATGGATATGAGAGAACAGGCTAATAAAAAACTATGGACTTATTGTACACATGGGAGTCATTAATAATGCATTAAAGGATAAAGACTGGAGAAATACTTAGAAAACAAGGAATGAAAGGTAAATTTCTGTCATCAATTCACTCTTGGTTATATGGCTGTATTTTCTATCATCAATTCATTTCTTATAATGTAAATTGCTTTTTATTAAAAAAAATAGCATAAATGAAAATATATTCTGTTTTTAACTTATTGCATTAGAAATTTTGAAAAATAAAATTTCATAAAAATGATCATTTCAATACAGATACTCCTCACTTAATGACCGAGTTCCATTCTCACGACTTGGTCATAGAACGAATTGGTCGGTAAGTGAGTAACTTGTCCCTGTATATTTAGAAAATATTGGAAACAAATTTCAACTTAAAAATTTATATTTTAATTATGCACAAAGTTTTTCTTCAAATTTTTGGAACTATGAGTGCAGGAATTACATGCAATAGAAATCGTAAGCATCGTATATGGGCAAAAACCAAATTTTCTGTTAAAAAAAATAGTTGTAAGCTTGGACGTAAGTGCAAGCAGTCGTTAAACAGGTAGGTCATAAAGTGAGGAGTACCTGTATAAGACTCTTCTCTTGCTAAAATTTATTGAAATTTTGATAAATGCTTTTATTTATTTGTTTTATATACCACTGATTAGTCAATTTAATATTATACCTAATTACAACTGAAATATGAAATATTTAATCAATTCCACCTATTTTTGTTTTCGATATTTTTTATTCATATAAGTTCCAGTATCTGATACTGGGAATCAGAATACATACCAAGAATTTCTGAGTACTACTAATACTGTTATACTACTAATCTTATAATGAAAATAGATATAGGAGTTGAATTAAATTCATACACACAAACATGCCATTTTCAAATTTTAGAAAGCTTCAAAAACTCTAGAATTTTAAACATTACAATAGCAAAATGCTTTAAGTAAATGTAATACTGTATAAATCTATTGCATTATGTCAAGACAAAACTTGCACTAAAAAATTTTATAATCTGAATTTTTTTCATACAGATTGAAGTTTCCAATTAGTCCAATTATAACATAGAATATGTACTGCTTTTGTATTGCAAAGTATGAATATTTAAATTATAAAAGAATTGTTAAAAGTGAAAAAACAGTTGTTTTTTAGAAATTTGAATTCAAATTTATTTAAATTTGATATTAGTAAATTTTAGAATGTGATAAATTGTTTATGTATTAAGAGGAAAAATGATGTAAATATTTCAATAGATAATTGGTATTTGCATTTTTTTTTTTTTTTTTTTTTTTTTTTTAACTTTATAGTAATACTACAGGTTTTTTGGTAGATGTTGGCATTTTTAATGATTGCTTTGTTTGGAATGATTTGGGAGAACAAAAAATGGAAAGTCACCAGGGGTTGATGGTATATCTATAGAATTTTATAAGAATGTGCCATTTTTAATAGATCAACTTTGTGATAAGTTTATTATTATTTTTACTAAGGGTGAAAATAAGTATAGCTGTATCAGTTTTTAAGAAAGGGTCTCATTCTTTACCATGGAATTATAAAGGAATTAATTTATTGCCTGTACTATCTAAAATACAGGTATTTTGTTCTGTCCACCATGAGAAGTTGAAGTTATGGTTAGATGCATATAACATATTACCGTAAGTGAAAATCAGACTGGTTTTAGACAAAGTTATTCTACATTGGATAATATATTTGTCTTTAAGAACAAAGAACCAATACTGCTTAACTTCAATACTAAAAGTTCCAAAAAACAGCACAAAAGCAGTGCTGTTTTTTGGAACTTTTAGTAATATATTTGTTTTAGATGTTATAGTACAAAAAACGTTGAATAAAAAGAGGCATAAGTTTTTTGCTTTTTTTATTGATTTGTATTCTGCCTTTGATTAAATTTGTAGAGATTTATTATGGATAAAAATGGCACAAATGGCTGAGTTATAAATTTTTGAATATTCTGAGTTTATTATATAGTAATACAAAGCTTTTTGTTCTCTCTTTAAATGGTGAATCTCAATCTTTTTTTTACTAGTAAGGGTGTAAGGCAAGATTGTATTCTTAGTCCCAGTGGCGTACGCAAGGGGGGTTTCCGGGTTTAAACTCCTCCCTTGGGCTTTGTAACACATTGTACAGATATCTCGAAACAAGCGCTATTTGAAAAAAAATGAAAACTGGAAAG
>WUQG02351248.1:0-18445 GCA_011317285.2 Androctonus mauritanicus | reverse complement strand
CTTGTCTGCTAATGCTAGACAAATGGTATGTATTGTGTCAAGTCTTTGCATTCTTTTTTCTTGTTTGTAGTAAGAAACTTGAAGAAATTTCCTAGTATACTTATATGTCACTATATTCATTGTGAGGATACTAAAATGTAAAAATTTGTAGCACAGTCCAGATCCCGACATTACCTTTCTCTAATTAGGGTAAATAATAATTAGAAGTCAATTTTTGCAATTCTTCTAGTTTATTTTTCTACAGCAAATATTAAACCATAAGAAAAAGTTAAAATAAATTTAATATTTAATATTTTCGTAGCTTATATTTTGTTAAGATTTCTTCTAATAACCTTAAATAAATAGCAACTACACTGGTTGATCTCAAAAATCGCATAAAGTTAACCTCAAAGTATTTTGCGAAAAATTGACAAGCTTTTCGTCTCATTTTTGAAAAACTTTATTTTTTTCACACTTAAAGATTTTCAAGATTATATAAGATCCTATAGATATCATAAGCAACGATCCTGATCCTCAAGAAATCATCATCATTAAAGAGTAAGACTAAAGTAATCGTTTAAGTTCTTCGAAAATATCGATTTATCTATATATCGATATAAATATATCAATTTCCAAAATATCTCATGCTTAATATATTCTCGATTCCGTTTGTGTGTTCTTCGAGAAAAATCTTATAAAATATCAGAACAATATGAACAAACATCAATATGTAAACAAATTAAATATTTAATTAAAAATAACGCTAACAACTTCGTATCTAAAATATTAGATCTTTCGACTAAGCTAATCTTAAACGTGAATCCAGAAAATTAATATCAAAATTTTAATAGCTTGTCAAAGATTAGATAAGGTACTTACAGAATTTAAATCCGAATAAATAATAGAAAAATTCTTGTATAAATAAATAAAAGATTTTTAATAGAAAATATCTGGTGAGTTATTACTATACAAGCTATCGTTTTATGCTAGAATTTATTTTAAGAATGGTCACTGAATTATATATGAGAAAAACTCTCATATATAATGTAACGGGAATTAGCATAAGTCTGCCAACTCTTTTAATTTAAAATTTAGATCGGATAATTAATTCTTCTAAGTGATTAAAAATTCAGAAGTTTATCTTTTGATACATTTTGGTAGGCATTAAGGTAAAAGATTTCACTACACAAAGCCCTTCCAATTGGACAATAGTGATGTCAGGTCATAGGAGGATAACGAATGACCGGAATACGGGGTACCGAATGTGCAGGACTGATAACAAGGACGATAGGATATAACGACCTGACAAAGTAAAGGCCTTGAGAGTAAAGAAGTTAAAGAATTATATAGTATATCCAGAGCTGGTCTTAACAGTTTTCGCTCGGGTTTGTTCTAAGTCGATGGATTATGTTCCAATCTTCATTCGATCTACTGTAAAGTCTGTGTAGTGCGGACGGATTGAAATATTTCTAATTTTGTTTCCTACCAACTAATCCCGATGTATCCGGTTCGTTATTCTTTTTTTTTCCCCGAGAATCGAGTCTTTTTAGATACTTTGTTCAGATCAATGTCCGCTTAGAACGAAATCCTCAACTTTTAACGAAAGACTTACTATTGACTTATTAAGCGTAAACTTTTGATTTTTATCTGATTATTTCTTTTTCTGGAAACATTTATATAATTGGGAAAAATTTTCGATTTTTTTCACACTTAGAGAATTCCGAGATCACATAAGATTGAATAGATTATAAGCTACGATTCGAATCTTCGAGAAAATATAATTGTTTAAACAACAAACGAAAAGAGTAATCGATTATGTCCTTCGATTATATCGATATATCGATATAGATAATTAATTTCCAAAAATACGTTCAGAACTTCATTAGAATAAAAGTGTGTTTGGCATACAAATTCCACTTCAGCGTGGTTTATTTAACTGAAATTCAGTCGATCGTCAATGTATCTAGATTAATACTGATGTATATATACATTCCTGGAATAACAGTACAGACATCGGTAACCCTCAGTATCTTGGTAATGACATGGTCAAACCATCTGTCGTTACAAAGCCGGCGGCTGTTAGCTCACCACATACAACTACAATTAATTGATAGTAGTTTAATATGATACAATGTCACTAATGTATATTTGGTTGGCCTGTTCTATTTAAGTAGACAGATGTACCTATTCACATATCAATATAACTCATAAGTGAGTGAAAGGTTGAAGAAGACATGTCGCCTTGTAATTTCTTAAAATTGGAAAAACACAAACGGTGAAAACAAAACTACTGTTTAGAAAATAATAATTTAATCGATATATATATCCATTTAAGCGATAAATCGATTAAAACTGAGTCTACTGTATTAATAATCGATAGAAAGTTATGATAAAATTTAACTCTGATTATTATATTCTGTACTGTATATAATTATAAACCGGATCGGTCCATTAGTGGAGCGCACAAATAGGCAATTAATTATATGATAAACAATAATAATAATTAATGGTTTACCATCTCTTATATCATTTAACAACCGGATGAACTAACAGTACATCTATTATTTCAGTGTGAATGCACAAATGCAGTTTTTTCGTATATAAATAGTATATAAAATTGTTTTCTTTTTATGATTTTTAAATGAATCTGATATATAATTTGTTTCAGTTATAAAAATACAAGATTATGTTTTTTTTTTTTATTCTTTTTAACGACATCCTGCCTAAAGTAATAACCATAAGAGAAATAACAGAAGTAATATAATACTAAAGTGATATAAATTGGGTTATAGTCCTTACGAAAACTGATATGATCCGCAATATACGAAAAGTGATGTGTGCCTGCCATAACTATATGTTTTTCCTTAATATAACTTAGGTAATGATTATGTAACACAAAAATTCTACATAATAATTCATAACATAGATTAAAAAAAAAGAAGTATTATCTCTGGTATAATTTAATTATATCACGTTCGAGAGCGATAAATTTAATAAATGTCTTTTAATATATTCCATTAAAAAAATAATATATTTTATTGCTGTTCTTATAGAAAATGATATAAATCATTAAATCATGGGGACCGAGCATATCTGATGACGAATCGCGATAACGCAAAATAACTCATGGCAAAGTTTATTACATAAAAAATTCTGTGACATAACTCAGAGTAAACGAACCCCTGTTTCATTGGAGTTCGTTTACTCTGAGATAATCTATGTAAATTGTCTACAAATGAGGTCTTTTCATCTGGAGATGCAGTTAAGATTATCACTCCTACAAAATGATACGTTAATGCTTACGTAGCATGAGTTATTATCGTGTATAACCTCACTTACTTTACTAGATTTTTTTCAATTATAATGCAAGCTTTATTAATAAAGAATGTATTTGGCAATAGGTTATCCAATTTTTTTTTTGTATGTAGTAAGTAAACACATCTAAGTTATATCTTTATTAGGTACTCAATGACACAACCACTTTCGAGAGCGATTGCGATAGATATATATCTTTCTTTTTTTAATCTTTAACGACATTCCGCAGGAGAGTAATCATCTAAAGTAGATATTACTAAAATATATATATACATATAGTACATGTATAAACATTATAACTGTTACTTGTGTAGTTTCAATTAATGATTAATGTCAACTTAAAGTATAAATCTTATTAGGTAAAGATTAAAAAGGAAACTTGTTATTTTAAAATGAAACATTCTGTTATCTTTCACTAAGTAACCTAATTAGTCTTTTGAGAAGTGCGAAGGTTATCGTAACACCAGGTGTTAGTCAAACAAATGATACTATGCTCTATACATCTTGAAACTCCTTGGATTATACAACACACGAATATGACGTTGATCGTGAAACTAAATTGGATACAAAATCAGGAAACGCCATTTACTTAGTCAAATTACGTCATGTTAAAATTAATTATGACGTTATTTGAATTACGAGGTGTTTGTAAATTCTACAGTGTTTTGATACTGTTCTGTTATTTGTCAAAAATATACGGCTGAACACACGTAGTTTTGACAAATAATTCTGACATTAGTTTCTGACTCTTTTCGTTTTCCTGTCATTTTATATATAACTTATTTTTAACTCTTCTTTATCAGTAACGTCAGTCAGTTTAAAACTTTTAAGAGCCAGTTACAGTCGTATTATTTAACAGTAATTTTTATAATCAATTTAATCGAATATCTAAATTTTTAAGAAAAAAAAAAGCTACTTAAAATCGCGATAATAAGAAAGAAATTTTATGCAAATTTTTTCCCCTCTTCGGGAGGAGGATAAACGAGGAAAATTCTCCAACTTTGTCGATTGTAGAGGAGCAAAGTCGTCTCCCCAATTATTATCTCGCCATCTATCGGTCAATGCGGTAACTAAGGTCGAATAAACAACTTCATTACTTATTCACAAGATCTTTTAGACGGGAATCAACGGCCAGATGACGTCATCGAAGAAGTTAAGTTGAAGTCTCAATTCTAACATTTACCCTAACGGTTTCGAACCACTTTGCTGCTTCAGCAAACTTTAACTGTAAATGCCAGTGGAGCAGAAAAATGTGCTGAACAAGGAAACACTGAGTAATACACAGGCCACCAATCTCTCACTCAGTCAATGGTGGTTTTACTGCACACATTGTCGTTTTAGATGGTAAGTTGCAAGATGGAATTTCCTTAGATGACAGTAATGACAAATCTCGAAAAAATTCCCATCAACGAAAACTTTTATTCTACCGGATCTATATCGACTTCCATAATTTACTTTAACTACACTTTTTACACGCCTTTTTTTTAATATATATTATTAACTCTCTTACTAGATTAACAGTTTAGTTTAGCACGTTACGATTTAATGGCAAACTATAAACATCAAATATTTATAGTTACGTTATATATAAAATTTTCGAACTGTTAATTTTAATTAAGTTTTAAACGCGTTTTACGACACGCAAACTCGCGTACGAGTTATTACATTTATTTATAAATATTTTTTTTTTTTTTTACTTGCAAATAATTGTAAAAATCATAATTAAAAAAAAAAAATAAGAGTTTTAAGTCGGAAGAGCATTTTTCTCGGATGGTGGATGATGTTTTTCAAACTGAATATATATATATATATATATATATATATTTAACTCTTAGGAAAGAGGCTGGAATAAAGCCAACAATTTAATGAAATAATTAACAAGTTAATGGCAATTAGGAGCGAAAATGGAAAATAGACCGACAAGGAGAGGAAACTGTAATTTCCAATTAACGAAAGGACGAAATCATCAAAAACTCTATCTGGAAATACGCATTTAACTTGATAAATCTTGTTATTTCCTCTATTAAAAATCGCGATTACTTGTTGGTCTATTTATACATGCATAAAAAAAAAAAAATGAAAGAATATTATCCATCAAGATTTATCCAAATAGAAAATTTTATTTTTAAAGCGTTAATTAAAAATTTTTCAAATATATCCCTTCAATTTTATAACATAAGAAAAAATTAATTATAAAATTATTATTATTATATTTTTAAAAGCTTTTTAAGTATATACATTTTATTGGTCTTTAAATATTTTCTGACATTGCACAAGAAGAAAAATCAAACTTTTTTTTTAAAAAAGAATACCTTCTTTAAAGTCCTGCTTATCCTTTTTTTTTTGTTTTTAAAAAAATTCTTTATATAGCTTACTTAAAGCTGATTAAACAACAGCAGAATAGAAAATCCAAATGAAAGATACTTACCTAGAATAAAAAGAAAAACATAATTAATATCAAAGACATTTATAGCTAAATATAAAATTTATTTTTATTCAAATCAATGCTTTTTTTTTTTATTATTATTATTAAAGTTAAGTAATTATGCTAAAAGTTTTTTTTGAGGGAGAAGTTGAAGACAACTAAGAAGAATATGATAATTGTTGTTTCTGTCATCATAGATATTATCTCTCTCTTTCTCTTAGTTTTCAACTGTTATAACTTTTAGGATCTGCTTATCAGTTTTAACGCTCAAATTTTTTTTTTTTTTTTTTGAAATCTAAAAATTATGAATATTCGTCAAGAACATAAAATTTTTGCCAGATGATTGTTTCCAGATTCTTCTCTCTGATATTTATCATCATAATTATTTTCTAGTGATATTAAAACCGGTGATAGATAAATGCACTCTTCTAGTTATCAAATTTTTTTCTTTTTTTTTTTTTTATCTTTTTCTCTCTCTCTCTTTCCCTTGAGAGATAGTTTGCTTATCAGCTACGAAATATTCTATCAACAAAGAAAAGTGATAAATAATGCTGTAGTCGAGTGTTATCGCTCAGAGTAACAGAAAGAAAAATATCATTTCTTATGACTTATGCAGGTTTCATTTAGATTTTCTTTTTTTTTTTTTTCCTTTTATTACTTGATTAGTTTAAAACGTCGTCTTCTAAATAAATGTTTAATATGTCTTTCTTCCTTCAATCAAAAAATCTTTCTGTTTGAAGTATAATCATCTCAACTTTTTATCCATTTTTTTTTTCTTCTCCCTCTCTCCCACTCTCTTACATCTCTCACACGATTAAATAATAATAATAATAATAATATGAAATTATTTATTAATTTTCCATTAATTTATGACAAGTTTATTTTTTTTTAATTTATACTTTTTTTCCCTATTAAAAATAATAACAAGTTGATTAATTTCGTTACGTTACTGAAACATATCTAAAACTAATAAACATGGACTCTCTTGGAGAGGAAAAAAAATGCAACTATTGATTTTTAAGCAGTATAGATTCATAAAATATTCTATCTGAAACCAGAGAGAAGAAGAAAAAAAAAAATTATTCTGACTTCTCTAACCACTTGTTATACACGTTTAAGACCAATCAAAGTTACATTGTTATGATGATGATGATTCTATACAGGACAATTTGAGAAAGGATAACCGAACTCCACCCTCTCCAAATTTCTCTAATCACATTGATTTACTATAGTTAGAAATGACCTTTACACTATAGCGAATATTTTTGATATTGAATAAAGCGTGGTCATCAATAAATTAAAGTTTAATTAAATGATTTCTGAATAGAAATAATTGATTAACTGTTTCAAATATCATTTGCTTTTGTGCTATTTTCGACAAATTTTAAAACTAGAATTAGACAATAAATCTTTCATCCCATCCCATTCAATTATTTCGATAATATATGAGACATTTTAAAAATGAATAACGTAAATTGCATTTTAGAAACTAAATTTTAGGAGATTTACACCCGTTTTATAATTAACGTTAAGTTAAATACGTTTATGTCGGATGTTTTAACTTCGGTTTAGTCACTTTGAAGTTATATAATTTTTTAAGAAAAATATTTTATGACGTATTTTAAACTTAATTTTTGTTCGTTAAGTGTTATTTAAGTATAAATTTTAATTTTTTTTTTCTGTTATAAATGCTTCCAACTCGGCTGCGGGGTAAATAGAAACACCACTATTGGAGCATTTTTAAATTTATTTTAAGCATGTTTAAATTATCATTGCGTAGAAAAACTATTTTGATTTATTTAATGACGTATAAAATTACAAAAAAATGTATAATATATATATATTAGGTGTTTCTATTTATCCCGCATTTCAGTTAAAGAAAAAATGATGCAACTTCGATTTCGTCATTTAAATGTGTTTAAATTGAATTTTTTTTTCTAATAATAATATTTTAAACATATTTTAAATTTAATTTTGTTCATTAAGAGTGTTATTTAAATGCAAATTTTATTTCTTTTCCCTTTATAAATGCTTCCAATTCGACTGCGGGGTAAATCGAAACACCATTAGTGAAGCACTTTTTAAATTTATTTTAAGCATGTTTAAGTTACCACTGTGTACAAAAACTATTTGAACTTAATTAGCAACATATAAAGTTATAAAAAAAAAATGTATAGATAATATAAATTTTAAGTGTTTCCATTTACCCCGCATTTCAGATTAAATACGTTTAAATTGGGTGTTCCAATCTCCGTTTCGTCACTTAAACATATTTAAACTGGATTTTTACTCTAATAATAATATTTTTAATTTATTTTAAACTTAATTTTGTTCATTAAGAGTGTTATTTAAATGTAAATTTTAATATCTTTCACAATAACGCTTCTTACTCAAGTGAGGGGTAAATAGAAACATTTCTATCAGAGCATTTTTTTTTATTTAGTTATTTTAAGCATGCTTAAGTTACCAGTAGCGTACAAAAACTGTTTAAATTTAATTAGCAACGTTTAAAATTATATAAAAAAATAAAAATAAAAAATGTGTGCGTAACATAAATTTATCTAGTTGCATAAGAAACTGGTAGGAAAGCATTGTTAAGTCATTAGTCCCGAGTTTGAAGAGAAACAAATAAACTGATCCTCTTAGTTTTCGTGCAACTGCTGGACGGAAAAGATAAGGGAGGAGCTAATTAATTTCAACAATTAGTCGAGATAATTGGATGCTGATGGCTTTTCATGATGACGACCCTTGACCAAAGTAAAGCCTTCGAATTTCCTAAAATGCTACTGCATAAAAAAATAAAATAAAAATAAATAAATATACAAAACCGCATTTTGTTATTCTTTCTGCCATCTTACTAATTATAAATTCGTTTACGTTTGACATTTATAAACTAAGAGAACAAGTAATAATCAGCGACGACGAAGGGATGGATTATTGTTGTTGTTGTTATTATTATTATTAATGATAAGTTGGATCTGCATATAATTATAAAATAGCGGATTAAAACTTATTAAACTTAAAATAACAAATTAAAAGTAAATATTCATAAGTAATTGAAAGATTTATTCAAAATTTAATTCTATCAGATATATGCCATAAAAATCTATGGCTAGCGATCTTTAATTAATTGATTTATATAGGCAAAAATTAAATTTCCTTCTCTGGAGATTAAAGCGATCTTATAATCTATAGTTTACGTTGTAGTATAAAATATTTTTAATATTTATTATACGTTAGATAACTTAGAAGTTGCATATATAAACCGAAGATTATGATAAGGATACGGTTCGAAAATATTATTCATCATCAATAACGTACTTCTGAAAAGTTGGTGATTAGATATAAATTTGCATATAGAAATATTCGAGATTTTTATCAAGTTTTAAGTTTATTAAACTGATAAATATGTCAGAAATCCCTTGAGCAGAAACAAAGTATATTTTTGAGTAGATTGACATTAATAAATTTATCTTATTTTTGGTTATTTTCGCGATTTAAAGTAGCTTTTCTTTCAGTCATGTTTATGATGTTAACATATTTAGTTGCTGCAGGATATTAATATTATATTACTTTATTAAAAATTTATATTAGTAAACGAAATTTTAAGAGATTTCGATATTTGATTCCTTTTTTCTTTTAATTTCCTTTTGAAAATAAAGATGCTATGAATTTTGAGAGTAAGTATATTTCCATAAAAAAATCTGGTTTTCTTTATTTACACGAATTTTTTATATACTTGAAAATATATAAAAATTTATGATTATAAATAAAATAATAAAGAAAATTGGTTATTTCAATAAAAAGGATATTGTTTTTTTTTTAGATGTGAAAAATTTCAGTTATCCATCATCCGAAGAGGAAGTAAAAAAAAAAAAAAATAGGTAAATTTTTCAAAAATCCAGATATATATTATAGAGATAACATCGGGATAATAAAAGAACCCGAAAGCTTCGTACTTAAGTTTAAGCAGAGAAAAAAAATCCAAGAAATACTTCAACAATTCTAGTCTGTAGTAAATGATGGAGAGATTGGAAGAGATTGTTCAAAATCACGTGATTTTAGTAACTATACCGATAGCATAGAACCATTCCCGCTACATTACCTTCTCTTCAAGCTTTAGTATGGAGGGAAAGGATAAGTTTCTGAGGCCTGGCAGCAGGCGATAAGATAAGCCTTACGTCCCATTGTAAACCCCTTCTTTCCGACAGCTCAACCAAGATAGACAATATCTCTGCCACACAGTGTCTCAAGCGGTCCTGGATTACTCTAGAAAAATTTTTCTATTCCAAATTGCAACTTTGCTATATAAGATTTAGGAGAAAATTCGTATTTAGTAGGAAAGCGAGAGAGAGAGAGAGAACACCGCCTTTTGGGATAACTAACGGTTTATTGTTACTCACTCGAAAACGTCTCTCCTCTAAAACTAAAGATTATGACGTTAGCCAAGCTGTATTACTGATTCTCACAAGCTACAGAAAAATCAATTTAAAACGAAAATTAACTTTCGAAAAATAATTTGGACAGAGTTCGTTAACACAAAATATTCTCCTAGAGTTTAAAAAAAAAATCACTCTTATAATAATTATGTATTTATTAATTAAACATCTTAGTTTAAAAATAAGAAAAAATTTAAACTTGTCGTTAATTATGTCTAGATAAAAGTAAACATATTAATCCACAACTACACAATAAACAATTATTATTTTTATTATTATTAGTCGAGAAAAGTCTGGAAGTAAAAAAAAAACCAAGAAAAATTTGATGAAGGAAATTCGAGAGTTTGTAACTATAGTAGTTTTTGTTCTATCTCTCATTGTGACAGAAAGTGAATACAACATTATCTAGAAAATACGCTCCATCGGTCCACCGGATGTTGCTGATAAGTCCAACTTGGGAATCGCTCGATTTTCCGGAATCTGTCCAAACAATCATGTTTTCGATCAGATAAAATATAACTTCAGAATGATAAATAATAAATAAAACAATCTTCCCTTAAAGAATTCAAACTTTAAAAAAAAATAATAATAATAACTTATTATTATTATTATTATTAATTAAGTTCTCGTTTTCGGTATTAAAACAAAATTTAAATAATAAAGTCGTAATCTAAATACGTTTAATACATATTAATACATTAGATCTAGTGTAATTGTTCTCTGTAGCGTAATAAGCGCTAGAAGGAGATTTGTGTTATATGAATATGTTGTGAGATAGTGTCCCGCATCTAGAATAATTAAATCAACAACATCTCTAACTATTTCGAAACTGATTCGGTTGTATGTTGTTCACAAAAGGACTTTATCTCGTATGCTACTTAAGCAGTGACATGTACAAGAGAAGCTCGGTGTTTCCAAGAGGACATTTGTCTGTCAGCGGTGAAGGGAGATTGGTAATCCCCAACTGGCACACATACCGTCCCCTTTCATTCACCGCAAACATCGTATCTGCCATATACTGACATAGCATGTCATAGATAACGCTACCATAGCACACCCCGCTTCGTGTGAGCAGGCACAAGATGTTGTAGAGATTACTGGAATTCTATCCCCATAGCAACGGTTATCGATATCGATGCGGCGTGACGGATTAATTCAAAATATAACCAATCACGTTCGTCGACACATTATTAAGCGGGGTAGTTGTATTTTACCTTTTTTTTTACTCGAGTTTTTATATATTAAAACGCGTATTGATGCTGATGAAAATGTGTTTGCATGTAAAAAAAAAAAAAAAAGAGCAAGTTTGCGCAGTGTCATTTATCCGTACCGTAGCAGGTAGGTAGTAAAGGAACAGAAAAAAAAAAAAAAAAAAATATATATATATATAGCCTATATATAAAAAATATAAAGAGATTTTTTTCTTGTTCTATTGGACTTCATCTCTGTTTGCCGTTTATTGATTTTACGGATCGTGAAGGACAAATCCTCTACTAGGGAGAGGGCTTTAAGTTCCGGACGGCAGAGAATCCGTTGGTCCACCCATCTCCCAAATGTCATCTGGACTCTTCCTTCATAATTTCCTTTGACAGCCGACCGACACCAAGAAAGAGGAACAAAAATCCTTAACTCCGAATATGTTGGGAAGAGGGATGGTTTGGCATGAAGCCAACCATTCTCCTACTGTCCTGGGACCACAGGGAATTGGGACAGCGGGAGGGGGTGTGTCATACAATTGCAGACTCCGATTGTTGGTGGTCTTCCTTTGCTTTTACCCAGCTTCAATTTTTTTTTTTTTTTTATAATATTTCTCTTCTTGTACTTTCTTTCCTTTCTTTCAATTTTATCCATTAATCCTTAGTTTTATCTGTTGTGTGTATAGGCCTACCTGTCGTGATGTAACAAAAATAAAGCTTTCTTCTTTATAAGACTCTCACAAAAAGATTGGATTGAGTTAGACTTCTCTCTTTTTTTTTATATTAAATTCTGATTACAAATATTTTTTTAAGAATAGTCCGTTACTGATTTTTTTTATTACGTCTAAGAAACTTTCAGTACATTATAGGAAGAAAAATAAAAACTAATCCGAGTTGATCAAGACTTAACTTATGGTATATATAACTTATACTAATGTTAATTATATATTATAAATGTTATTTATTGATAGAATTATATTAATTTTGCTATAAAATAAGCTGAGATGCTGTCATGAAGATAAAAAAAACCATATTAACAATGCCATTGCTGATTTTATACGCACTGATAACATTTGGCAATTAATCCTAGAAAAACATCGAAACTTGCATTTATTCTTGAATTTTCTATATTAAAATTTATAAAAGTTTAAATTTATTGACATAAATTAGTTTTTTTTAGCGATAAACTTGTTATCGCTAAAAAATAAATTGCGTTATGTGAAAGTCTACAACCAAGTATTACTCATGTCTACAACAAAAATGCAAAATGTTTACCATAAATAATGCATTTTTATGCAAAATATAGTATATATCACATAGAATTTTCAATAAATATAATTTTTATATACATAAGAAAGGCATAAAAATGCATAAAGTATACAGAAAGCATCCGTCATGTTTTCTATATTCAAGCAATAAATATATATTTTTTTTTATCGAACTGATTGCGTAAAAATATTGATAATAAAAAGAAAACTTAAACGTAAATAACTAAAAAAAAAATAATAATAATAATTATAAAAAATGTTTTAAAAATAATTATAATTATTTTTTTGAAACTTAGTTCTTGTTCTTTAAAACAAACTGAAGAAAATAACTGCAAGAAGCATTCTATTTATTAAATTCTTAACAGATTATTCGAATAAACAATTATAAATTAATTAAATATAATAATAAAATTAAAATAAAATAAAATAAAAAAATTCAGAATCGAAAAATTTATAGTCAGGCTTCCTTGCAAAATAAAATCATAAATGTTAAAATATAAAAATAATAATAATAAAAAAAAAGTTTTTAAAGCAGAAATGATTAATTATCGAAAAACTTTTTTGTTTTTTGTTTATAAGTTTTATGATAAATATTTTTCCATCCATCAAATATAATTTTTTTTTTTTTCGCTTAGAAACGAGCTCGTAAATTATAAACAAAAATTAATTAATCCATCTATTTTTCTCTCACAGCATTAAATCATAATTAAAAAAAAAAAAAAAAATAGTGGAATTTATAAACTTTTAGAGATAATACGCTCGTCGTAAACAGTTTTTGACGTATCTCTACTTTAATTTTAAACTATTAAATAATTTTTATTTATATAAATTTTTAACTGCACGGTTTTAATCGTACAGAATTAAATTTAAAATTTTGCATGTATGCACGAATTTACGAAGATGTAACTTAAAAAGTTTTTCTTCTTCTATAACTTCGTGTGTAAACATGCGATGATGTATATGAGACTTAAAATTTCTTTTTTTTTTATATTAATTTTTCTTTTCATAATTTAAGTATAATAAAACAGATTTTTTTTTCTTTTAATAGCGAGAGTAATGAGCGAAAAAACAAAATTCAGTTTACGTTTTAATTAGTTAAAAATATTTATAAAACATAACCTAATTAATTAAATTTTTATATTAAAAATTGTAATAAATATAATTATATTATTCAATGGATATAAATTTAGAAGTGGTTTTTTTTTGTACGATTATATATACATAAATATGTCTATATTTTCTATAAAATTCTTTTATAACTTAAAAATTTTATAACTGGAATCATAAAAGAAAGAAATATGATAATAAGATATTAAAACGTCTATATTAAGTTGTTCACCTGTTATCTTCACATATGCTAGAATATAGCAGGTGATACTTTTCAGATGCAAAACTACTGTATGTGCACAGAGTCTACATGTTACGCAAACGAGCTTTAATGGCCAATTAAAAAATAAAACGAGAAAGAATATTTATATGTTATAAATATTTACACGACGGTTTTTCTTTTCTTTTTTTTTTTTGATTTGTTTTTCTAAAGCGTGAAACGTGTCGAAAAGAAAAATTATCACGTAAGATTAATAAAAATTTTAAGTTTCTTTTAAAAAGTTTATCAAAATATAGAAGTTTCTACAGAATTGACCAAAGTTTCAATTTAATCTTTTGCAGAGTTTTTATAACATCCAACCAGTTTTCAATGCTATCCTGTTTCATTGCTTATTATGTTTGCTTTGGCAAGATGCCTTCAAAATTTTGATCAAATAGTTCTGTAAGGTAATATTGACATACTGTTGACGTTGCTTTTCAACCTTTCGGTACTGAATTGTTCATCCGAAACCGTTTTCGTCGTTCGTCACTCCTGTGAAAAATCCTATTGCCCAGAAAAATATATAATATATATATATATTTTTTTCCCTTCTTTTTCTCTTCTAGAACTTAAATCTCTTCAGAATTCAAATTTCACTTAGTAGTAGACTTCCACTTTATGAAAAGAAAAATCTGCTTGTTTATGCCTCGTATTGAAGAAAGATCTTTTCAACAATTCTAAGTCGTTCTTCAATTTCCCCAAGGAGACGTCATCATATATCTCTTGCATTTACTTTCAGAACTTGTATTGCTCCAATAATTTTATTTGCTTAAAATCGTAAAATAGAAAAAAAAAAAAAAAATCCATCTTTTTATACTGTTTGGAATATTCTGTTTTAAGCGAAAATAATAAAATGTTTTTTTGTAGATATCGTTTTAAACTCGATAAATCTTAAAAGTATTATATCTAAAGATCACTTAGTTTCTTATAAACATTTTTTAAACATTTTGCAGAAATGTATTGAAAATACTAGCATTTCATCGGAGTCATCAATTTTAAAACAGTATATTGACAAAACTACAACTGAAAAAAATACATTTCAATGATAGTACTATTACAATTTGTACATTAAATATATTGTTCAGTTTAATATACTTCATTTATACAGTATATCAAAACATATGGCTACAAACGTACTAGCATTTTAGTGGAGCAATCTATCTTAAAATATTGATAAAATTCCATCCTAATAAATATATTTTAATGGTCATACTATCAGCAGTTTGTATACCAAACATTCGCAATTTACAGTTTTCTTGTATATTAAAATATATTGCAAGCGTGTATCGAAAGTACTAGCAGTTTATTGTAACCATCTTAAAATATTAACAAAACTCCAACCTAATAAACTAGACTAAATATTCGTAATCTATCAATCAGTTTAACATTATTTATATACCAAACTAAACTGCTAAAGTGTTCCAAAAGTACTAGCATTTTAGTACAGCAATCTATCTTAAAATATTCATAAAATTCCATCCTAGTAAATATATTTTAACGGCCATACTATCAGCATTCTGTAAGAACCAGTATTCGTAATTTATCGTTTAGTTTAGTGCGCTTTCTTATACATCAAAACATATCGCAAAATTATACCGAAAGTACTAGCATTTTATTATAGCAATCAATCTCAAAATATTCGCAAAACTCCAATCTAATAAACACGTTTGAATGGTAGTAGTACTAACATTTTGTAGACCCAATATTCATAATTTATCGCTTAGTTTAATATACTTTAAATACCCAATAAACAATATCCATAATAATCTAATGGCTTTCGACTCATTTATTATATTAACAAGTCGTCGTTATGGAATACGTATATTTAGTAGTTGCTGAAGTTATTATTAAATTCTGAAAGTATTCCAAAATTTGATGAACTGAATTAAACTACATGCAACTGAAGTTAAATATAAAATTATTATTGTTATTATTATTATTAATAGAAGAATTAGATCAAAACAAAGATGTCGGTTTTAATCTAAAGATTGGATCGCGTCTTTAATTTTGGAGATAGAACTAAGAAATAATCGAACTTTTTCCCGTGTTTATCGAATTCAAACTATACTCTTTGCTTTGTTAAATAATAAATTTATCCAGTAACAATTAACTAGAGTACAGTTTATTCTAGAAGGAAGTTTATTCAAATCAGAAGTTTAAAGTGTTTCAGACATATCCGATACAGTAAATAGAGCACTAGAAGTGAAACGTAATTTAATGCGACTCCCTGGAAAGTAGTTTGATTGAGCTAAGGTTGTTAATTATTTCCAATGGGAAACATAGATGAGAATTATTGGTTTTGAGTTCATAATAAAATAAAGTTAGACGTGTAAGTTACAGGCACATAAAGTATGCTGTAGAAGAAAAGAATCGTCTATAAAGTAATTTATCTTCCTGATTGGATTTTTGATCCTATTTCGAATAATGGTTAAATGAATGCTTGTTTAATTGTTTTTCCGGTCGAAATAACATCCATTACTGGAAATTTCTGACTTATATTTATTAAATATCAACTATTTTAATAACGTTTTACCTCAACGAGTGGACTTTCGACTAGCTGCATTTATAAAACTGGAGCCTTTCTTGTTAAGCATTTATTCTGTTGCAAAGTTTATCAAAAAAAAAAAAAAAATGATAAAAAAATAATTAAATTAATTAACAAAAAAAATGGTTTACAAGTAAACTAATTTCACTTGGCAGGGAATAAATTATTGGATTTATCGACAACCAAACATTATGTGAAACTGCTTAAACAAACTTATAAATTGCAATTTATTTTTTCTGTTTTTTTTTTCTTTTTGTTTCTTATGTTACATTAAATCGATTGGTTTCTCCAATCGAATTTTTAAAATTATTTTCATATTTATCAAGCGAAGAAAGTAAGTTTTCTCTTGAATATCAAAGTAGAAAATCTTTAAAAGAAAGGAGAACATGAGAACGCTCCGGGATAATTTTCTTTATTAGCAATTTTCTGCCATTAATTCTTAAATGTGGACATCTTTGTGTCATTTAAGAAATATGGCTTTTGTCGAGTCAGTATCGAGAATAAAGTTAAACAAGACTATATCTAATCTTTAAAACTTTGATAGAGAAAAAATAAAATTGATATATATATATATAACGATCCTGTTTCGTATGCGAATATTCAAACTATTAACCTGATTAATATTTAAAAATAGAATATTTTAATTGTGTATTCATAAATATTTTGCCATAATAAAGAAATTTCGACGTTTTTCCTCGTTTTAGCATTAAATCTCGAATTTTATTGATATATTCCGGCTACAAAATAGATTTTGTGGTGAATACCTCTTCTTAATGATCTACCGCTCTGATTACAAGTATTTATCACTTGCATACATCACTTGCATTATCACAACATATACATACTTTCGATGTATTATATGTTATGATAATCGTTCGAAACACGGTTTAAAATTATATATTAATCACTTATATTGCTTACTAAACATCAATATTAAACTGAATCACATACTGTATTCATTGATTGTGAAAAACTACACAACGTTAAAGTATAAGTAAAGTATGATTGAGGAATATCAGGCAATGGGTAGTAGTCAAACCACCCATAGCCTGATATTCCTCAATCATACCATTAAACCATCATCACCATAAGTTACAATACATTTTTGTGTTGCAAATATGGAAGTTTGCTCACATTTCCATCGAAACACGCAAGAATTAAACAGATAATTCGTAATTTATATATATAAAAAAAAATGTTTAAAAAGTTAATAACATGTTGCAGAAATAGTTTGTTAGAGGTAAAGAAACATCCCATCAATTATTCAACGTCTTGCAGATCAAATCATAAAACAGAAATATTTTTGGCAAATTTAAGGATACAAACAAAATTATTTAAAAATCAATGAATTCTTCAGAAGGTTAAAAAAAACAAGATTATTTATTATTAATTTAAAAAAAGGATCTCGAGATAAATAACATAAAATTTTAAGTAACTTAAAAGCTTTTCAATTTGGGGATCTGTTAGAATTCTCAAAAATAAACAAACCATATTTATTACTGTTAATAAAGAGCAGTCAGATGAATACTTATTGGAATCTCAATTTACTTCGTGATACTTTGGTTTCCATCCTGATACTCAATGGTTTAAAAATAAAAAATAAAAAATTAATTCCTTTGATTAAGAAACGACTCCATGTAACAATATATTGAATGAAAGTTTTAGTTAGTTTGGATGGCGTCGAGATCCAGGTATATGACACACAGAACCAATAAGTAATTCGCAAACTTTCGGTTGGACATTCCGAGGAAGTTAGTTCATTGATTGGCTTTGTCGTACGCCTTAAGGAGGAGTGATCTGTTGTAGAGGAGTAAGGAAGTACATACAACGGCCAGAAACTGTAACGGGAAAGTCCAAAATGCCGGAAGGCGCGGACACATTCCATTAGCAAAGTTTGCTACAGCTTCCATCG
>WUQG02351137.1:0-18447 GCA_011317285.2 Androctonus mauritanicus | reverse complement strand
AGTGGTTGTGGCCACATATAGAATATCCCATGTGCGATATGGAGACTAATAAAATTAGTCTAATCTAAACCCGTGTGTGATTCAGTGACATAATTAATGTTGACTATCCAAGCTCGTGTCTAACTGCTCAAAGATCTGATTCTTCATATATAACTTATTCACTAATCGCGAGTCTGGATGGTTAGATTAATTTAATTATTCCACCCGAAACGCTATGTTCGATTTCCCTCACCTCGGAAAATTCATCTTAGCATTCAATAATCATATTAGCAATAATTTTATCGCAAACCACGTTTAGTCGGTGAAAATCGCGAAAATATGCCTGTGTCATGACGTCCGCGGCAGCCAATTCGAACAACTCCTGTAATAATTTCTCATCGTCCTCTTTCCGGCGTTGTACTCTGCACCACAGGCTATGTTATAAACATCTGTCAAATAAATATTTTTTTGTATTTATTATTATACTGTTTGTCGTCCCCGCTCGACGTCATATGCTGCATAAGTATTTTCGCGATTTTCGCTGTCTAAACATGGTTTGTGATAGCATGTTCCATGGCAATTTTGGTTCCTCTTGATGCCTACTATCGCTTCCTGAGTTTGTCGCCGCTTTCAATAGAACACCCTGTATACATGAGTACCCTTTATGCAAGGGCATCAAGGCTACTCCCGTATAAAGTGTACAGTATTGATTATGTAGAGTTAAATACAATATTTGTGCTTTTTTGATTATTTTCCTCGCCTATTTGATTTGTTAAAATCTCAGTTTCCGTCCAATGCATGATCTTTTAATTCATAAAAAAATCACTACAGAGAGCAATAACTTGCGATAAACCTATTGAAAGACACAAAAAGTTTTACGTACTTTATTTTCCCATCGATCGATCTATTAATTAATCATTGGAAAATAATGTACGTAAAATTTATCTTCTAAAACTAAATCTAAGAAAGTGATTTATATGGGAGTTGATCACTGAAAACAGGCATTAAATAATAAGCGAACTTTTAGAGAAATAGTACTATATATTTTACAAACATAAAAAAAAATCTATCGCCAATAAAATTGATACATGGAACTTATATTTTGTCTACGGTTATCAAATATGCACGGCTACATGATTGAAATTCTGAGATTGTTAACTTATTTAACTTTTCTGACTATAAATGTATCTGTTTCTCTTTTATATTTTAATAAAAAGATTAAAGAGAAAGATACAATACAGGTATATAATGCAAAATAGTCTGTATAAATCATATAACATTAATCTCAATTTAAAAACCAATATAATTTTTGTTTCTTTTGTAATTATTTTCAAAGAAAATATATCATAACAAATTTGTTAAAATATATATCAATATATTTATTTAATATTTATTCAGTTTCTTAAAAAATTTAAGCTACTCACGCTTAAAATATGAAGCAGTCTTATCAAAGTGTGATTTTTATATTCAGCAATTTTCTCAATTTCCGAATCTTTTATTGCAGGAAATTCAATCGTTAGGGCACAGTATTTAGCTTGAATAGATTGATCATTTTTATCTTTATCTATGCGTAAATTCAAACATTGGTCATAATCTCCTTGCATCCATAAAGAAAATTCCAAAATACTTGCAGGCGGCTTTCCAAAGGAATCCAACACTGAAAATATTTAAAAAGTTATATTTACCTCAACGTTCTTTAATTAGAAAGAAATAAATTACATAATTATCAGTTCCAGAAACAACAAAATCTACTTTCGGAATGTGTCCTTTATTTTCCATTCATAATAGCATTTGGTATCCATTGGCATTTCCTGTCCAGTTTTATGATGATTTAACCAGCGTGGCTATCACGATGTCGTCACATCACAGCGACGCAACAGTCATCATTCCGTCATCGTGACAGAACAAATTATGATTAGCTGTAGTATCATCCATATGATGTTGTTGTGATAAATATTGATAATAGATAAAACATATGTTACCTCTACACTGATTAGTAACATCTATTGTCATAAAATAAAATTTTGATAAAAATTATCCGACATGGAATGATTATTAATGTTAGAACATCATGGAAATATATTAATTAGTTCAAAAAGTTATTAATTCGGGACACACAAATAACAGACATGAACTCTATCTTATAAGCATACGTTTCTTTCGGCGAGTAGATTAAAAATATGAATTTCGATAAATCCATAAATTGAAATCACTAAAAATTTTAGAATATAAAAAGGCACTTCAGAACATATAAAGTACACTTATATAAAGTATATAAAAAAGTATATAAAGTAAAAAAAAAGTAAAAAAATTAAAGTATATAAAGTACACTTCAGAATATAAAAAATGACTGTTAAGAAAATGTAATTTTATCCTACTTGTGACTTACCACTCTGAAGGATCCGGGTCTAAATCCGAATCCCATACTTCCAATTTTCAGGAGGGATTCGAGCCCGATCCGTTGAACCCATCATGGATGTTGGCCAACCCGTGATAGGCTCTATAAGTGACGTTTTATATGCCGGCTTAACCTACCTAACTTAACAGATTAAAATATTTTTTATCTTTATAATCAATTTGGTAAACCTGTCATATTACGGAATGGTCTAAAAAAATTATTTCAAAATTTTTATATTAATTTCTCTCTTAACTTATATTTAATCCATTCAGTGATGGAATATTCCTGAAATTATCCTTAGTAATTCTCAATGAACAATATTCGATCGGATTATGTCGTGTCGCTGAGTACTGCCATTAGTATGTTAATTTGTGCTCTCTAGGTCAGATGGCCAGTCTATGACTAACTAAAGCGTCATAGGACAGGTGACTGACAACTTTTCGAATTGGGCGTAATTCTTGTAGACAAACTTTTTATTTCTAATATTAATAAAACTTCTAACCGATTTCTGTTATTATTATTTATTATTTTCTTTAATATTATTATGACATCCACCATACTGAAAACAGCTAAAGTTTCAAAAAGTCAAGGTCCACAGATCATTGCGAATATTATATCATATGTGGAAGAAAAAATAGAAGCAAGCTCCAGTTCGAAACTTTAATAATTCAAACAAGCACGTATCAGATGTTATAAGAGTAGAAAAAAGAAGTAAATTACACATAAAGAAAATTTCAACAATGTCTTCCTTATTTTAAAATATGGATATATGGAAATTATATATGGAAAAATAAAAAATTTTCCATATATAATTTTAATTTTAAAAATAAATAAATTTTAATTCCATATAAAATTTCAACGATGTTTTCCTTATTTTAAAATTATATATGGAGATTTCTATAATTGTATAATTTAAACAAAAATGAAATTTGATTTAATTTATTTAAAAAAAAAAATAATACAAAAACTTTAGAATCACGTTAGAATATGCTGTACTGCAATGTCGCACAGTCTTGCAATGCAGCATTAGATTTCATACGCGTTGTTAAACCATCGAACGAAAAGAAACAAACGGTATGGTAATGATAAATCATAAATATATTTAAGTATGCATGTAAGGGTATTAGTATTTTTTTTGCGATTGTTAAAAATATATAGTTTTGTTTATTTTTATTTAATATTACTATAATAAGTAATTCTTGTAGTTTTATCAAATGCTATACAATAAGTCATTTCTACTTCCTGACACTATATTTTAGAATAATTTGCTTTTTATTTTCTTCAAAATTATTCATTTTTGTACATTTAAATTGCAATTAATTAAAAATCATCCGTTTTTAAGTAATTAAATAAATATTTTTAATATTAATCAATCACGTATTTTGCTTGTTTTTTCCCCGTTGAATTTGAAAACTAAATTGTAATGGAGGAAAAACAAAGCGATAAGGAAGTTAACCAATTAACAATACTAATCCCCTTTAAGCTGATCAACTGATTTGATAATTAACCACTAATGTAGTTTATGCGCTTAAGACTCCCACATGTGGATTCCCGAAATAGGCCATTTATTGTTAATTACTTTTATAATTTCTCATATGTTTTAAATACTTTGCTGTATTTGCTATCACCCCTTAGAAAATATAGAAAACTTAACTCGTTTATAGCTTGAACAGCATTTCTTGATACATCACTGATTTGTTTATACATGCAGAAATATTGTTGAGCGAAGTTCGGTGTATGGAAGACCTATGCAATTTTTCTCATAGAAATCGATCGGATCGTGATATAATGGAAGATCTAAAAAATTCTAGATTACTTCAACGACTGAGCAGATGTTCTAGATTAACTTGCCGAAAATTGATGCTTTTATCTGCAAATGGAGATTTCAAAGGAAGAGTTTGTTATAGTTGTTCACGGTGTAAAACGAAGAAATCCATGATGGTTGGTACATTTTTTGAAAAAACTAAGCTGAGCATCAAAGGAATTTTTATAATCTTTATAATTTTTGTTGTTTAATAAGATCTGGTTGTACATCATCTCAGCATGGTGTACCAATTAAAAGTGTAATTCAGTATAATTTTTTTTTTTTTTTTGTTGAAATTTGCTCCTGGAAACTTTTAAATATTCCACAGCATTTCTCTTTTGGAAGACTAGGATCAGTCGTCCAAATAGATGAAAGTTGTATCAGTCGCAGCAAATATCATCGTGGCCGAAGAATGTCTGGATCAGAGAAATGGATTCTTGAAATTTATGACTGCACTCTTCAAAGAAGAATAACTGTTTATGTAAGGAACAGAAGTGCAAAAGTTATAATTCCAACAATATGTAAATATGTAAAACCTGGCACAGAAATTTGGACTAACAAATTTTCATCTTATGCGTCATTGGGAACTTTAGGATAAATATAACCATATACTCACAAGATCGTCAACCATTAGCAAAATTTTGTTGATCCTCTAACTGGAGTGTGCACAAATCATGTGGAATGCTACTGGTTAAGGCTGAAGAGTTTCCTTCGTAGGTTTGGTGTGATGCATTCACTACATCTATCCGCCTATATAGATTATTTTATGTGGTTATCAATCTTCGAACAATCTGGAATTAATATTTCTGCAACCACGTTAGGGCATATAAAGGAAAAATATCCAGTTTAAAAATATAAGTATAGTTCTTCGATTATATCACGATCCAAATAAGAACAAATGGCTCTTTTCAGAGCCCTTGAGTCAATTATTGAAATGATATTATGGTGTATGCCAACAAATTCACTTAATTAGAATTTCAATTTTATATTCATATATAGTAACTTATATGAATTTTTTTTAATAAACAGTTTAATATTGTTTGCTGTTTGTTAAAAGAATATGAAACATGGGTTTACACTGGCATTGTAATTCGGTCAATAAATCGGTCTAAACCGTGATATATTTTTGATAATTGGCTCAATCTCCTCCAAATCCTACCTGCATCTCAACATGGTGGAGGAGTGAACGGAGATATACATGAATTGCCAGAAATGTAATCTTTCAAAAGAATTACATTAGGCATTAGGGTTGCATCAATATACCTGGCCAACGCAGGAGGCATTTATAAGCTGTAAAAGGAAACAGTTGTATAAACGTTAAACAAAATCATTTCATATAAAACTAAATGAACTGATTAAACATCACAATATAATAAAATGATATAAATATGTAAATCATCAACATTATCTTTTGATCTTGAATTCAGTCTACTTCATTAATCTTAATAATACATTCAAGAATTGTATCGAAAATTATTTGCACAAGTTTATAATTTATAATGCATAATATATGATAAAACATAATAACTTATGATTTTAATATTAATATTATACTGAACACATAATCGCTTTAATTTTAATGACTTGGGAAAGAATATCATCATTTATGCTCAATAAAATAAAGAATCAAGATAAAGTTTACGAAATGTATACAGCTTCTCATATAATATTTTTATTGCTGATATTATATTTTTAATTGTATATATCAGGGGTGGCCAACAAGTCGATCGCGAAGCCAATTTTGGTCGATCGCTCGCGATGTCTTAACTTAGAAATCGATTAGACTACATGATAAACAGAGCACTAATTTAGGACCCTAGTTAGGACGGAAGTAAGGGGGTTCTGTTTACACTGGACTAGAAGGGAACACACCTTCCTCTCCACATTTATACTACGACTATAACAGCAAGTCGATCACGACGCATTTTTAAGATAAAAAGTAGATCTTATGTAAACAAAAGTTGGCCACCGATGGTATATATAAAACTGTAAATACTTATGAGTGAGCCTTTATATGTTTAGATTAACTAATAATCGATTCATAAGACGATTTTAATAAGAACTGGATTTTTCTATGTCAATTTACGAAATACGAAAAAATTTTCAAAATAATTCTTATTAAGTTATTAATGATACAGATGTAAATATTGATAAATTTTATCTTAAAATACTTACATTTTACGGTCCAATCTTTTAACTGCATCAAATCTTTTAAGAACAACATGACAGTTCTTGTACAAGAGGAAGATATGTTTACTTCTTCAGTCATTCTCATTAAGTAAGGAAGACTTGCTTTAACAGCAGATTTCAAACGGTTCTTCATGTTTATCTCTACATTTTCCAGCATTTGTAAAATCCGATTCATTTTGTTTTCAGTACCAGATCGAAGACTTTTAGATATTACATATTCAAACAAATATGAATGAGAAACTATCAATAATAAAATGATTTTGCGATTCATTTTGAAGAATGTTTGCTTAGAAGTAAGTATTTCTTCTTCAGAATTCAGAACAAACTATATAGGAAAACGAATATATTACATTTGTTTTCCTATATATAGTTTGGTATAATTGATAAGATTATAAAATTCTAAGTATCCGATGATAATTTAATTATGTATCGACGAAATAAGGGATTAAATTCGAAAACAGGAAAACTTGCAAACTATAAATTACTATTTTTGTGAAGTTTGATTTCCTCATTTGAAAACATTTCAGAATCTATTTTTCGTAATTCAGAAATTATCGAAATCTTAAAAACATCTCTTCACATCAATTAAAAAATAAGAAAATTTTAAGTGGCTTTGCACTGAAAATAATTATTGACTTGTTTTAGGATAACTAAAATGAAGTTGATTCAATCTCGAAACAGTTATAATATCATCTGGACAACGTGACGTCATCGTGACTTCGTAAATTAGCGGGCTTGATAAATGTCATCCATTGTTATGTCGTGATGATGTCACAATACCGACGTGGCGTCAATTCAAAGCAGTTAAGCCCTATGTTACCCTTAACCTAACATAGGGCTTAACTGCTTAACACTTAGCGATATTTGTTGGCAATAATATAAACTAAAATTTTGATAATAATGAAATTCTGTCCTGGAGACTTAAATGATCTTGTAGAATTAAAAGAGGCGGCGTCGAGATGCTAGTTAATGGCAGATCGTCAATACCGAATTTCATGAAAATCTGCTGATCAGTTCAAAAGTGGGACACAGATATTTCCTTTGGAAAGTAGGCTAATAGTTAGACTCAGTTATTATCTAAAATAATAGTAAATTATATTCATGAATAATTGAAACAATATTTTCGAAAAAATCGGAATTTTTTCTTTCCATCTAATGAAGAGAATTCAACATAATTAACTAAATTATCATAACTTCAAGAGAAAAGAACTTAAAACAGATTTAGTGTGTATTTGAAGTAGAAATTCGTAAAGAAAATTTAGTATAAAATTACATTAAATATTTTAAAATTTTTCATTGAATGACTAATAAAAGTTTATATTTGCAAATGAGTTTATTGCGTAACATCATAAAGCGAACTTTCGCTAAAATAATCGTTGAAAATCTTCGCCGATATCATTGAAATTGTTAATATTCGTGAATGCGTCCTGTGCTATAGCAAAGATAGATGTAATTTGATGAATTTTATTTTATCGAAAGAATGCTCACATGATGATGATACAATTGACAGTGTTTTCTCTTACTTTCGTAAGTTCTATAAAATATCCACGGTGGCCAAATTGTGGCTCTTTGATACCTTCAATGCTGCTCCACATTGAAGATATCAAAGAGCCGCAATTTGGCCACCGTCCCACTAATATATCCTTTTTATTATTATAAAAAGGATATATTATTAGCATATATTCTATAAGTAATATAGGTTTTGTCTTACAAATACAAGGCTAATATATAAGTGATCTTAGTGCTTATTACAGGGTGGCAAAACTTTATGTCACTACAAATCACTTAGGAGAAATTAAAATACTTATGAGCAGCAATCAGTTTCTTTCTGGATCAATGAGAGCTTCATCAGTTGCGGCTCTTTGATCCAGAAAGAAACTGATTGCTGCTCATAAGTATTTGAAATTCTCCTAAGTGATTTGTAGTGACATGAAGTTTTGCCACCCTGTAATATGCACTAAGATCACTTATATATTAGCCTTGAATTTGTAAGACAAAACCTATATGACTTATAGAAAGTATGCCACTAGTATATCCTTTTTATAATAATAATATGGAGTTTAATTACTTGATATTCACATAATTCAAGAAAATATAAGGTTCTTTGTTGATTAGATACAATTCGACAACGAATATTTGCAGAATATCCAAATTGCTGACAATCTTTCGTTTTATTCAAGAGATACGATTAATAACTTTGAAATCTTCATTTAATCATATTATAAAATGCTGATGTCGGAACATTTCCAGTTTCTATAAATTTAGAGGGTCAAAATTTCATATTCCTAATTTATCCCCTCATTACAAAGCTTTTGCAAGTAGGAAGTACAAGCATAGTAACAATAGATATAAAAATTAGAATTTATTTCATGTTCAATTTTTTTCGTTATAAAAACCATAACTGTTTTTATGAACCATTCGGCATTCTTTGCATTAACATTTATAAACAGATAATTATAAATCGAATAAATAATCTAAGCATTGTAGAATATGAAAATCTATAGTCTATTTTTATTCAATATATACAGTATATCAATAGCAAAATAATTGTAATCAATGTATATGATTGTAATCAATATTCATGCAGTTCAGTAACAAGCCGCAGTGTTGAAATTCGACTCTTTTCTGATTTCGTCCTGCAATATGTTTCAAATTTCTCCCAAGCGAACAATTATTAATTTACATAATTTTTCCCTGTTGTCTCAGCGAAAGTTCAGAAACTTCTGCTGAAATATCTGGAAAAGGGTAAACTATAAATAGTTTTTAAGAAAAAGGATTGTCCCCAGGGGCGGATTTAGGTATGATCTTTATGGGTTATAACCCAGGGCCCCGTTCAAACAAAGGATCCCCTTCGCGGTCAAAAAATAAAAATTAAAACAATTTAAATTAAAAATTTAAGAAAAAATAAATTATACAAATTTTTTTCGTACCTAGATAGAGTTTAAATCTTTGATTTGCAACACTACTGGATTCGAATAAAATATCAAATATCAATGTTTTAAATTACAGTAAATACTGCCTTCTCGGTAGTCGGTAATATCAAAATATAATTTTTCATTTGTCAATTATGCAAATAATATGGCAAGAGAGGAATGGGAGTGCAAGTCTAGCACATCTCACGACTCCTCTAAAGCATGTTAGTTTAGTGTAGCTTTCACCGTTTGGCATTTTAAATTTGTTAGGATTAATTGTGATGGCCCCCAAAGTTAACTGTCCGTTCCTGATTGTCCCATGCAATAATTTTTCCTCCATCTCTTTCCAGATATATGGAGCAAACTGTTGCCCTATTTTTAAATTATTCCATTTTTAATACTAAATATCATAAATAAATCTAAATGCGTTCAAAATGTTTGCTTAATTCTTACCTTCAGATATTTTTTTCTTGTAATTTTAAAAATTCGTATAATGAACGAATTTAGAGCACTGTTTTCATTATTCTAATAACTAATTTTTCTTATATGCCAATAATAGAATCTGAAATCTCCATTTTTTTTTTTTTAAATTTATTTACTACAATCTTTAATTAGATTTATAGAAACGTGATCAGTATAATTTTCAGTTTAATCGCTAAAAAAAAAAAATTCCCCGCACAAGGGGAAAAACGGGAAGAGGGTAAAACGCGTTATAACTGAGACTATTTTTAGCATCTAAAATTTATAGTATAACCATTAGTGAAAGCTAATAGGTCAAAAATAGCTCTATTAACTTGATTTTTTTTTAATATATCAGTTAAATTAAGAATTATAACTGCATCATGTTTCCTTCTAAAATATGTTGTATTTTATTTTTCTTTAATTTTTGAACAAAATCATTTAAACAATTAAAATAATTATTTAAATTACAAAAGTAATCATTAAATGATCAAATTTCTTAACTGCATTAAATGTCTACAATTTAATTATAATTAAAGTGAAATTAATCAAGTGATTGGTTTCATTTTAATTGTAATTAGATTCGTTATAAACATAATAACAACTGAATTTCTTAATTATATTTAAAAAATTTGTAAATTTCATTTTTTTTTTTTAATTTAATTAACTAATTTTGTTATAGACATATTTTTTAATATAATTTAGAGATTAGTTATATTTAATATAACTTTTAAATAAATTTCTAATTTAAAAAAATATTTATGAAAATAATAAATAATATAAAATTCTCAAACAATTTTTAAGAAAAAGAATTTATGGAATAAAAATAAAAATAAAAAATTTTCCTAATATCAACTTTAAATATTAAATCAACAAACATCTTCCTTTCGCCATCTAGTGTCGTTACTTGGTAACATCACGCAGCTGATGACGATAATCACAAAACTCTTCCATTTTTCAATTTTTTAAAATAAAATGTAACATTTTAAAATATAAAATATGTAATTTATTATTTACCGTAACCATAATGTTTTAAAAATATTAAATTTGGTTATATTTAATTATCGTACACAATTATATAACTACTCTATTCTTATAATATTATAAAAGTCCAAATTTTTGATCAGTTTTTTTTGTTTATCATTTATTGTTTATTTAATGATTAAAAAAACAATAAATAATAATGATTAAATTTTGATTAAAAAAAAACAATGGTTAATAATTTAATTCCATCTATAAATAATTTTTATAAACAGCACTTTGTCATGCTGCCATCTGTTGATAGGTAATGGAATATTTATTTAAAATCATTAATAATAAAAAAATGATGAATCTGTTCAACATTTTTCTTCGGGAATTACCGTCTAAGCAATAAAAATAATTCTTAAAAAAAAAGAAAAGAAAATAATAAAAAAGTATTTCGTTAATGAGATTTGAATTTAAGATTGCATCTTAATGACGTAACAAAAATTATTAATCTCAATAAATAAATAAAAAAAATAAACTTTTGTAAAAATATATATATTTTCGTGATTAACAAAAATTTTTCACGTTTTTTTTTCCTGTCACATAATCTGTTCTTATTATTAAATCATTATGTTCTGAGTTAAATAATAAATTCTTCGATTTTAGATTAAATTTAGACAATTTTTCATAACAGGTAATCTCAGATTATATTTTCTTTCGTATGCTGAAAAATTTATCTGCAACAATTTTTCTGTTTTTGTAATTACGAAAGGATTTTTTATTTTTTATTTTAATGAAAAGAAGAAAGTTTAGAAAATTCTAATTATTTTAGAGATTTTAAAAATGTTCAGATAATTTAAATAATTTTAAATGTCAGATAAGTTTTTCATTTTAGTAGCTGTACTGATTTTTTTTTTTTTTTTTTTTTTTGGTTCCAGATATTTTTATTTTATTATAAATTTTTTTTATTATTTTTGTGCTAAATTAAATATATATATATTTATATTCATTAAAAATACTAGCTTCTAATTTAAAAAATAATAATAATTTTTTTGAAATTTATATTGTATTTATGATCAAATTTTATTTTGGTCATCATTATCATAAATAATTAAATGAAAAATCTATTTTATGAATACTGCATTAAATAATTCAGTTAATCAGTTAAAATAATAATAATAATAATAATAATAATAACTAAACTATGATTAATAAACGTAATTAAAAATAATCAGTTTCTTAATTATATTTAAAAATTGTAAATTTCCATTTTTTTTTATTTTTATTTTTTTTTTCATTTTAATTAACTAATTTTGTTATAGACTTTTTTTTTTTTGAAATTGATCACAATTAATGATAACGTAATAAATCAATTTTTAATTTTTAAAAATATATAAAATTCAAGATAATTTTTTTTAATTGAATTAAGATCTTTAACAAACAAACAAAAAAAAAAAAAAGAGTTAAGATATTTCTGGAGGGTTTAATTATATTTAAGGATTGCAGACTAAAATAATGAGATAATGCCAGATATGGCGTGTTTACAAAAATTTTTCAAATCAAACCAAGTTTATTACAAATAAATAAAGTAAAACTAATGTGATTAAACACAAAAATTATGTGGAAATTGTTATATATAGTATCACATAATTTTTAAAAAAAAAAAAAAAAACTTATTAAATCAATACTGATTGTTTGTAGATAGAGACAAAATAGAATTTTAAGTAATAGTTTTCGCGATAGACCTTTTTTTTTTTTTTTTTTTTAACAAAAGCCGTGACTCTGTTTAATTTTGAATAATAAACAATTATCATTTTAATTTTGTCAGAGTTTATTTAGCTGATAAAAACGGTAGTTTAGATACATTAGTTCAGATATTCTGCAAAGATAATTATCTGCGGCTTATTTATCTTTCTCTTAGCAATGATCGATAGAAACTCTTTTTTCTTTTTTCGGAGAGCGAAGCAACAAAATGACCTCATATCAACACAAGGTAATGCGCAGTCGCACTGACTGACCGTCTAGGTTCAGCTGCATCCCCGTCTGCACCGTGTTGTGTGTGCGAAAGAGCAAATCGTAGAGCCAAGTTACGACATGAAACACATTCGTAACAGGTTACCTGTTAGATAAGATTGTCAGGGAAGTTCGAGGGTCTAAACATGTCCCTCCTAGACAGCATTCTGGATGTTTGTTGGTTGCTGTTATACTTGAATGCAGCCATGGCGACTGATGCTAGTCTGAGAGAAGGTGAGTAGCAAATGTCTCTCTCTCTATACTTATCATCATCTTTAACTAGTTTACTTAAATCTTAGTTAATGCATTTATATTCTGATTTATTGTTTTTTTTTTTTTCCTCGTATTTGTTTAAAACGATTAAATCTAGTCGCATTAATTTCGTGACGAATCATTTGTGTGTGGCTTTTTAAAAATAAAAGATAAAAAAATAATGATGATTTATAAAACGTGGTATGTGTTAATTGAAACTGAGAAAATTTAATTTTAATCCTAGATAATTTAGAAGTTTAATTTAAAAAGTTTGTTTTAGTCTTTTGCCTTGGAATTTAATTAATTCTTTTAAAACTTTCTTCAAAAATAAAGTGATATTTAAGCTTTGAATTCTATTTTATTTTATTTTTTTTTTTCTTTAATTGATGTGATATATTTTGCTTAAAGAATTTATTCATTGTTTTTCCTACTGTCTGAGGTCAGATAAAAGATTGAGTCACGCAAGGAAAAAATCCAATTTATCTTAGTACCAATAGAAGAAAAAAAAATTATTATTAAGTGACCATTTAATAAATATATATATATTTATATATAACATCTATGAAATGAAGAACAAAAAAAAAATTAATTTTATTTTTGATTAATCGTTAATTAACGCGAAAAATTAAATAAATTCCGTTAATATTTTTTACCGATTTAACAGGAAAAAAAAATTCTATTTTTGTTCGGAAAACAAATTAAAATCAATTAAAATTTCTTTAAAATATATACAAATAAGTCGACAAATCTTATTTTAACATTGGCAGTTGTCACTTATTTTTTTTTCTTATAATAATTTTAATAAATTTAATTATTAATAAATATTTCTCTATTTTATGTTTATAAATTTCGCGTTTTTTTTTTCTCGAAAAATTTGGGTTATTGAGTTTAAATTGTGTTAATTTATGTTTCAAACGTCAATATTTATAGAATTTTGGACAGAAATTTAAATTTAAATATTTAGATAATTAATTAATATGTAGATTTTTAAAAGTATTATCTTAGAGAAATTATTTTTTTTTTATTTTTCAAATTATAACTTAGATGAAAAGTTTCATCTAAGTTATAATTTTTTAAATTATTTTTTTATTTACAACTTTTTTTATTTAAATTAGTTAATTTTATTGTTATTATGTTATTAATAAAATGTGATTTTTTAAAGTCATTTAGAAGTAATAACTTTCAAAAGATACCAATAACTAACTATATTTAGACGTAAATAAAAAATTTATATGTTAAAACATAAGTAAATTAATTTATACTTTGTTTATTTTTCTATGATTTTTGTAATTTTTGTTTTTATATTATTAATAAAAGAAAGAAAAATGATTGTACGTCATAAATTTTTCTTCGCATGAAAACAAAGCACTACATGAATATAAACAAGAGTTCAAGCTGGCGTGCTTTACTGCATTACTCTTAAGTCATGCAGCGAAGGAGAAACTTCAATCAATAGAATGACGTGTTTTTAACCAAACAGTAACTGAATTTAGTAATTTATGATTATAACATAGTAAAAACCGCAATTACCAATGGTAATTAACTTAAATAAATCACTTAAAAGATCCAATCTAATTTTTACTCTTTAATTTTCTTTTTTCCCCCCCCTCTCTTGCTTGTAAAATCATATTTAAATGAACTTTGGTAAACTTTTTAAACAGAATTAATGGCACATTTCAAGTGTATTTTTATTTAATTGATTATATTTCTGAACAAAATTTATTTTTGATAAAATTCTATCCAACTGATTTAATCATTTTTCGTTATATTTCACAGTAAAATAATATTCAGAATTTCTCTCTTGATTGAAGCGTAGAATATGTAGAAATTATTTAACATTAATATTTTAATAAACAACACTGCATAATTTTCGTGCTTTCACATCATTCTTGCAATAACTCAGCAGCTACTTTTAACCGTTTTGTTTGGAGTTAACTGCATTAAAATATGTTGTAGAAATGAATTATTGTCATGCACGTATATACGATAAGTTGTTTTAATGGAAGAATACTTAAATTTGATTAAATTAAAAAGGGGTTGACTAAACTTAAACGAATGCAAGTATATCCGTTCTGTTACTTAAATCGAGAACAAAATAAAAGTTTTCTTCCCGTCGAATTATCTTATTCGTGCCTGGAATAATTCATGATTAAATAACTTTCATATCTCTGGCCTGATACGTAAAGCGTGCTTCACCGCATAACACGCTACCATTGGAAAGTCAATAAAGTGTCGTTATCTAGAATTCATTCTCATTTTCGAAATACTTTTTTTTTTCCTTCACAACATGAATATAAATTACCTCATCCTTAATAAAATAAAGTAGAATAGGTAGTTCTTATCGCTTAATAACGAAAAGTACATTTGCAGAAACTATATTCTGCAAACATACAAGTACTGTGTAGTCTTCATCAGGATGCCAGCGATGTTTTCGCGTAGATACTGTTTAAATTTAACCTCTCTCTCTCTCTCCTTTTACCTGCTAATTTTTAAATAAATGAAAAGCTTAGGATTATTTTTAAAGATAGAATGAATGTACTTATTTAATTTTCTATTGATTCCGATATTAAAAATTTATCTCGACTTCTTGTAATGTTATCGTATATTTTTAAGTTTTCTACTTTGTAGTTAGCAAGTTTATTTTAATGAAAAATTTAATTATAAACAGATTATTACTAGATGTTTACATTAAAGGAAAGGTTTTTTTTTTTATTATTTTATATATTGATACTTTGCATATTCTTTAATGTCAAAGGATTTATTCTGTCAGAAAACGGCTCATTCGTCAACAAGTATTATTAGAAAATTCTGATTTTAAATTCAGTTTTTTTTTTTTTTTTAATATAAACAAAATGAAGATTGATAACGATTTTACAGATGTTCACGTTTATAGGCATATTTTTAAACTAGCATTTTGTTTCTGTAAGAAAAGTAGACGCGAAATGCAAAAGTGAATTCGGAAGTATACACGTTAACTCTTTCCGAAACAGCCATAATTATTAATTGAAATCTAAAAAATTATGCTCATTTTGTCTTTTTTCCGATGAAAAGTGAGAATTATAAATTCTCGTTTCATCGGAAAAAATGACAAAATGAGCATAATAGATTTTCATGAAATTCTATAAGTCAATTCTACCTTTCAAGTGGTATGCCTAAGCTTATAATTTAAAAATGATGGACATTCAGGTGCTCTCTTAATATATTTTTAACCAGTTAAAAAGGATTTTTATAAAATTAAGCTAGGTGATCCTTGATGATGCATTAATTAATCCTGTAATTTCAGCCGTTTAAAAATGATAGCCATTCAAACTTCTACTATTTCTCCATAATGACTTTTGAATCACTTAGTTGTTTAGTATAGGCTTGTCGCTCCGTTACTGAGAAGTTTGAACATCGACTATTTAAAAATGGCGGATGTTCAAACTTCTCAGGTTTCTTCCATTACCTATATTACAAGGAACTCTATAAGTGATCTCCAATCTCATACGAGGTTGGACTATCAAACAGCCATCCTCCGATCTTCCTTCACATTGACGATATGCTTTAATCGTATATCTTTAATGGCTTCAAAATGGCGAACATATTCAGAAAAATGGCGACTAATATTTCCACCTTTGTTCGGTTAAAAGTTTATCAAATTAAAATTATGAAGATTAAATTTAAGAAAAAAATACAAATTTAATTATTTACAAAGACGAAAAGTCTATTAAAATTAAAAATTTACAGCTATACGTAAAATTATATATATACCTTTTATATAGTTTCTGTAATGGTATTCAGAATTTCACTATAAATAATTTATTCATGATTTAATAATTAAAACATTCATTCCGTTTTTAATTACTAAATTAACAAAATTTGCAATTTTAAATCATTAATAAGTTTTATCGTAAACGTTATCTATAAAAGCGTATAAACTTTAATTATAAATAATTTCGTATCTAAAATTTTATTTTTTTTTTATTTTTTACTGCGAAAAACTTATCATTTAAGATAATCAAAATAATTATACAAACTGTAACAACACATTATATTTGTTTATCTGAATTATTCAAATAAACGCAAAAGATTAAAAACAAAGAAAATGAAAATTATTTTCTCTTTTCCATATTATCTTCTCTGGTGAACCGTAAATATTTGAACTGTTAAAACAAAAATAAAATTAAAAAAAAAAATCATAGCAATACCTAAAACTCATTTACAGAACGTAAACACAGTTTTAATAGATATTTAATGAGTCTGTTTATATTTTAAATAGTGTGGATTAACGTTTAGCAGAGAAAATGTTTGTTTACATTCTTAATGAAAATTAGTTTTAAAAGATAGAAACTCCGTAAAATAAATTGATTCTAAAAGACATTAAATATTTCATGATTTTATTTTTTCTAATTTAATTATATAAAATTTCTTCCATACATTCAACCAAGTATCTGTGATCTCAATACAAGAGCTCCCCGACTTACAAAATCCAACTTAAACGTTAATTCGATTTTGTGAAGAGAGTTTTTATTTACCATACTTAAAATATCATCTTAATAATTTATTATATAGTGCTGCAGTGCGTTCGAAAAGTAACTAGGCACTTGTCACTACTTTCACTTTATATCTGGGATGAGACTGAGTTTCTTACGAACTGCCTTGTGTGTAGTTGCAACACCGATGTTTTTTTGTTGTGCCAACTTTCGCATGGACTTATTGGGACTATATTGCATAGCAGCTGATATGTCTTGCAGTTTTTTCTTCATCGAGTACTGATGGTCTAACACTTTGCTCGTAGTCTTTTATCGATCCCTTTTCCCTAAATTTCTCCATTAGCGCTCTTACATTATGTCGATTAGAAATCGCTGCACTTGGAAATCTAACATACTCACCAGCCTGACATCTCGCGGAAGCAAACTGCATTCAATGCAGAATTACCATCTTTGCAGAAAACATTACTCGCAGCGCACGGAATACAATCCCTCAACATATAATCGTGTTTATTATAGGTGTATAGTTACTTTTCGAACACACTGTATATTACAGTTTTACGGAGTAATATAGCGATAAAACTATAGTAACGACAGTTGTCGTTACTATCGATAACGTTTCTATTGATAGTTAACTGTCGATAGTACTCGCGAATGCTATTTCCTACTTTGTAATTGGAATATATATATATATATATATATAATCGTATAGACTGATATTTTGAATTTGATTTACATTGGGAAGAATGTAAATCGGAAAGCTCCTATGCAATTATTTAATCTAAAAAAAAAAAAATGTGCACTGGTGTAATAATCATTCCGTTATTTTTATAGAAGTACATAAATTTGTAGTTGTAACTGTCGTATAACACAACAGATGTTTTATTCATTCTTTTATTCTCTTATTACAGCTGAAAAGGACAGATGTAACAAGACTGTCGACATCTATCAAGCAGTGTCAACTCCACCTGTAAACGAGAAAAATAGAGGAAGACCTTTGCATTG